>JACXGM010015133.1:8411-21647 GCA_016801145.1 Umbra pygmaea | reverse complement strand
TACTAAAACTAAGTAGTATATGCTATTTTGGAGATCCAAAAGTCTATAGAAATAGATAAATAGAAATAAAACATGTATTTCTTCACAGAACAGAAAGTGTACAGGCCACTTTTAGGTCAGTGTTTCATTATGGTAATGTACTATATACGCATTGGTCTGTTTGCATCGCTTTATAACTGTTACTAACCTTCACACATCAATGCCTGTTAATCACTTTAGTTGGATGGGAGTCTCTTTAATTTTAGAGCCTTTTAGGATGTCTTAAGGAATCTAATATCTTTATTAAATCAATCAAAGATCAAATAATATACAGTATGTCAGACTTGCTTCTAGAAATCAAGGTTCAATCTGAGTTAGATAAAAATGTCTTTGAATACCATGTCTCATTGTCATAGAATGGCTTAGAGCAAACTTACACTACAGGTTTTAATGCCTGTGTGAGCATTTAAATTAATTTTGCATGGCCACTTTACTGTTAACTCCGAATGTTTCTCTAAGGGTTTTTTTTAAATATTTTAATTATGTGTATATTTTTTGTAACATAGCACAACTGTGAAAGAGACTGATCTCAGCTTGTTCTGCATGTATATATAAAGGTTAATAAGTAAATAATAAATATACTCCCAATCAGTGAATTATAACTGAATAATAATATACGATTGATATAGCGATGGTATAGGTCACGAAGTTATTGAACTTAGCATTTCAAATGCTGCATATGAACAACACCTCCAGCCCCAGCTCTGTGATCGCTTCTATCTTTCATCTACACTATAGCGGAGATTTCGCCTTAGGTCTGGATTCAAATGTAATTCACATCGCATTTTCATTAAGGCTTTAGCTAAGTCTGTGCCTCCCTAATCACGCCTTCACTTCCTTTCCCTAAAATTAACTATGTTTTCAACTACAGACATTAGTTGAAAAACATTAGAGAAACGTTGCTAAATTGACACCGGAGTGAAGCGAAAACTATCCGAAAAGTGACAGCATAGAAGCATACAGTAGCTTGCGTACGCGCTCACGCGAAGGGGGGACGTTTCTGGCAGGGGGTCAGTTTTCGGCACAACACCGGACTGAGCCAAATGTCGTTGTGTCCTTGGGCAAGACACTTTACCCTAATTGCTCCCAGGTCGTTGCTGTAAATAAGAAATTGTTCTTAGTCAACTCACCTGGTTAAATAAAGGTTAAATAAAAATAAAAAATATCACAGTCATGCAGGCATAGTATGATCATTTCCTTTTTTTAACACACTGGTATCGTAGGGCCCTATGGTTTCCGCGTTGCGGAGTACACAGACGGAATCGCGGAATCTATCAATAAAAACTGAATTTACTTCAAACACGGAATCTCGCTGAATTTGCGTATTTTCGACCAATCTATATATATTTTTTTCGATAATCCAAATATATTCCAGTAATATTAACAACTGTCATTGGGTTTGTCCTAGTACAAAAGGCTGCAAACATGGAAGTTAATTTGCGCTCTATTGATAGGCTATATGCAGTGTGTTTCTCTACCGAATTTGGCCAGCATGCGCTCCGTCATATAGTTCAAACGTTGTAATCCGCTAAATTTTCCAATCAAACAACGCTTGTTTTTTTCCATTCAATCACTTATCCAAATGCATATAACTAGGTATAGGCTACTATGTTCCTTCGCCTGAAGCAATTCTCTGACGGTCTTGCTAATCAGGCAGCTCGCACTCAGGGAGAGCAAGGTTGAAATAGCGGGACTGTTGCTGAATGTGATGGCTTTGTCCACACGATTGCGCCTGATACAACTTCTTAAAATAACGTTTATAAATATTTTTGTTGTTGTTCCACTTTTCTTCCATATCTTAGGAAATCTTTGTCTACTCTTTTATTTTTCATTGTGGGTAGATTCATCTGTAAGAAGAAATAATGTGTTATTAACATGACTAATATTTCGTGAAATAGCTTTCTGCCTGTCTAGAAATAAGTACTTTGATCATATGGAAAGTAAATGTAGCCTACCTGGCAATGATTGTACAAACTGTACAGCAAAATTCTCAATATTTTGGGCTTCTGAATGCAACTTTTGTCCAAATCACGGAAATTGGAAAAAAAATAACAGAATTCACGGAATTGGGGAAAAAATAAAACGGGAATTGGCCTAAAAATAACACGGATTTCATAGGGCCCGAGTATCGGATCGGTATTCGGTATCGGCCGATACCCACAGCACAAGTATCGGAATTGGTATCTGTAGGGAAAAAATGGTATCGGAACATCTCTATCTAATACTACTTACCATGGTATATTGGCCTTTTGAACTTTTTTATTTTTAATATATGTATATTCCTTGACTTCACTGAACTGCAAATAAATGTCTTTACTGATCTGTATTCGACTGAAATATATTTACTATACTGAATAGTTTTTTTTGTTAGTATTACATCAACACTATTCGTAAAATGCATTAATGTTTATATACTACCTCTGAAATTGATCATGTTCCATGAATTGAATGATTGTTTAATTGTGTAACTACACTTGTGTGCACATACATTAGGCAAGTCCATATTTTGACCATATCATCATTATTATGCAAATGTTCCAACTGGAATGCTTATTAGATTTAAGCATATCAGGTGATATGTATTTGTGAAATGAGGAAGGGTGTGGCCCAAGGAGATCAACACCCTATATCAAGGTGTGCATAATTATTAGGCAGCTTCTGATCCTCAGGCAAAATGGGCAAAAAAACTAACCCAGAAAAGTTAAAAATTAAGTATTTCAGAGGGATGCAGCACTCTTGAAATTGCTATGATATTGAGGCGCGATAAGAGAACCATCAAACGTTTTGTTGCCAAAAGTCAACAGGGTCACAAGAAACGTGTTGAGAAAACAAGACGCTAATTAACTGCCGAAGATTTGAGAAGACTCAAACATGAAGCTACCCGGAGCCCATTATCCTCCAGTGCTATCATATTCCAGAGCTGCAACCTACCTGAAGTACCCAGAAGTACAAGGTGTTCAGTGCTTAGAGACACAGCCAAGATAAGAAAGACTTAATCCCGACCACCACTGAACAAGACACATAAATTGAGAAATATCTGAAGACATTTTTTTCAAAGGTTTTATGGACTCATGAGATAAGTGATTCTTGACAGACCAAATGGATGGGCCTGTGGCTGTATCAGTAATTGGCACAGAGCTCCACTTCAAATCAGAAGCCAGCAAGGTGGAGGTGGGGTAATGGTATGGGCTGGTGTTATTAAAGATGAGCTAGGTGGACCTTTTCAGGTTGAAGATAGACTCAATATCAACTCCCAAACCTACTGCCAGTTTTTTTTTTTATTGTGTCTTCAAGCAGTGGTACAGGAAAACGTATGCATCTTTTCAAGAAGACCATGATTTCTATGCAGGACAATGCATCAAAGTAATCCACTGCATGGCTAGCCAGTAAAGGCCTGAAAGATGAGAGAATAATGGCATGGACCCCTTCCTCACCTGACCTTAACCCTATTGAGAACTTGTGATCTCTTCTTAAATGGTCGATTTACGATGAAGGAAACAGTACACTGCTCTGAACAGTACCTGGGAGGCTGTGGTTGCTGCTGCACAATATATTGATCATGAACATATCAAGAAATTGACAGACTGCATGAATGGAAGGCTTGTGACCATTGAAAAGAAGGGTGGCTATATTGGTCATTGATTTGTTTTGAAATGTCAGAAATGTTTATTTTTAAATTTTGAGTTTGTTTATTATTCTCACTTTAACAGATGAAAATCAACAAATGAGAAAGCCAAAACCTTATTTTTACTTTCTTAAATATTCAGGTTTGAGGTTTATTTACATTTTGAATTGACTGAGAGCACTGTAGTTGATCAATAATATTATTTATCCTCAAGAATACAACTTGCCTAATAATTGATTCACACAGTGTAAATTATTACAATCAGGGCAAACTTGTTTGAGTTTTGTTTAGTCCTGTGCAGCAGTCAAACACAGTAGGAAGAGGTTAAGGTTTGTCAGACTCAGACAAAACCATAAAGTAATCCTCTTCAATGGCCTTTCATGTAACAGTCTAAATGTGTTTCAGTTGCAGATGCATTCCCCTACAAGACAAAATCACAGCACAGGCATCGGGTGGCACTAACAGAATGCTTTACAGAAGCGGACTTAAGGGTTTTGCCAGAGCTGAACCCGCCATCTCTTTTGCCAGCTGGAAATGTTGGTACGACAGTGAAGGTATTCTTACAGCTTATCCAGTCATGTCAACTTCCCCCACCCCTCATACGGAAGCTGGGACTCACCTTCCCCAAGACAAGCTGCAACCGTCGGTACGGAAATGTGCCATTCCACTACAATGCTACTAGCTTGGCACCATCAACTGAGGAAAGTGTCTTTACTGCTGATGGGCATGAAATAGCAGGTCCTGGTAGTGTGGCCCCTGCCTCAGGAACCAATGGGCCCACTGAAACTGTAAGTGAGCCTGAAACACCAGAGGAGGAAGAGGAAGATGCCCAGTCAAATGCAGATGACGTAAGTCGGAATGGTTTATTGTTCATAAGTAACTAGCTAATAATGTGATCTAAAGCTTGTGATTATTTAGAAAGGGTAAGGTCTTAAAAGTGTATTAGAAAGCTGAGTTGCTAGTTACAAGAAAGGCCAAAGTTGATATTTCTATTTCATTTTTTCCCTAAATATTTCATTTCGCAAACAAACATGGCAGTTTTATCATTCAAGGAACATAGAAAACTATAACAATAATTTAGCAGAAATACCATTTGTCTAATTGTTCATTATAAAATGGGTCCGGTGATATCTGCAATTTGATTGGCTAAAATTGCATTCCAAGCCTATGACAATTCCCTGATATTCGCACTGTAGAATGTTGCCTTTTCACTGTAGTGTTTAGTATGTAATCAAAAAGTATCACTACGCCCCCCTGAGGAGCTGAACAAAATCAAAAACATGGCAGACAATTCCTCTCACTTCAAATCTCAACACCAACTTCCAAATAAGACCATCTAAAAAATAAAAACTATTTTAACATTCACTTACCACAAAAAGATTGTCACTGATGTAGACATGCTAACCAGCCACAGGTTTTAAGTAATCTAATCTTTTTTGTAATAAAGTGTGTTTTCGTGACGAAGCGATAGCTAGCTAGTGGCTGTCATGTCAATACCAGTCAATACACCGGTGGCTGGCTCGTTAGCCTAATGTCTGACCTACCACTTACATTACAAACACTGAGTTTTCCCTATTTCACGGGTTGGGTTGTTTATCCATCTAACCCTAGACACCTTTCTTCATATTTAAAAATATCAGGAAATAGCCTTCAGTTGACATCTTTATTATAAAAAATAGGAATTACGATAGACTACCTGTTCTACCGGCGAAATTAATATAGGCTACTTCTCTATGAAAACGGTTATTTAAATAAGACTTACAAGTTGCCTGAAATTATTGTTCTGCCTATGTTTTATATATATTTTCTTTAAATTGTTGAGGCATATAGCCTACAATTGTTTTCCTACACGTTGTTAGCAAATGAAATGATCTCTATCCCTCTGTCGTTGAAATCATCCTAATATTAATAACACATTTTATGTGTGCTATCACATTATTTGTAAAAATAGTGCAAATTAAATTAACTGCATTTTTCTGATGATGAACGCTATTATGTTCAAGTGCAATGCGACTGAAATATATCCCGCAATTTGACAGCGGACGACTGTGTCAAGTGAACAGTTTACAGGGTAAAAGATGTTCTGTGCAAACCTTATAGTGGATGTCGCAATTAGTAAAGTTTTCCAAGGTAATGTACAGAAAGGTGTTTAAACCACATATGCAAACATAAGCAAACATTTTATTAACTAGTAGAAATTAGTTTTCGCATCTACCTATAGCTACTTACATGCTTAATTAATTCATTTAGTCTTTTTCACGATTACGGTGATTGGTGCTGATTTTGCCCAAACTATGCCAATCTATTCAGGGGGCACTGGAAGATATATTTATGATGTTTAAAAAAATCGATATCACCAGGTTGTTCTTTGGAAAAGATGATATCCTATGGAATGGAACAGATATTACCCTCGCAGTTTTTCTCTCTTAACTCATAAGATCCGAATTAAAAATTGACAGCAGAGAGAAATCTAGAAAGGATTGAATTTTTAGATTTGACCATTTATTAATACGTTGATATTTTGGAAACTACCGTCTACTTCAAGCCGCAGAGTAGAATACTAACACTTTTAAGCACAGACAGTTAATAATATCCTTGACACCTCATGCAAAATATAGGCTAACAGTTGGTCAAATACTTAAGACTACAACGTAACTGCAGTTCTAATAACCGGGAACAATACAAAATTAATAGTTTTATGAATTATAGCCTATTAATGACAGCACCTACATGGAACTCTGCCCGTATTCACAAAGTTTTGTTTCCAGACAAGATTGCACAATGTGGCTTTTGATGGATGTATATAACTGTCCAGAAACAAAATAAAAAAAAACGCGCTTGCAATGCAAAACAGCACAGATGTTGGCTTGACTGCATTAACTATAGTGTCGTCAGTACAGTAGCTATAGCAGGCTGATTGATGTTGACAGTAAGGTCTGTATCACCTAAACATTTGAATAGCATAAAAAATGCATCACTAAAGCAAACTGGCTAATGAATGCAATTTAAATTAAATTAAACTGTACATAAGTGTTCAGACCTTGCTATAAACGATCTAAATGATCCGTTTCATAGGAACTACTTGATTTGTGGCCTACTAACATGGCAACCGTAAAAGGAGTGGTGGGGGGTACGTTAATGTTTCACGATAACCGCACGCCTCGTGACCATTTTCTTTCATTAAAAATACTAATTAAAACATTAATTTTCACAAATAAAATGTTGGCAACCATTTTATAAGCGCATTAACACACTCCAGACCTCCGCAGTGAAAATACGGCTTTCAGTCTCGTGGCTTTCTACACTGCTGAGGTGTGTGGCTATTCCCTGGCAACGCACAGTCTGTTGTGTGTTAATGCTTACATATGATGTAAAAGTGGGATCTGCTAGATTTAAAGTTATGGCATATTTTATACATACACTTTATACAGAACACTAGCATGGTAGCAATTTACATTTTTTACAGTTTATTTTAATTCTTGCACATCCTGCTCATCACAAGCAGCCAACAACTATTTCAAATAAATATTCACATTAGTAACAGTTAGGGATGCATCCATATATTGGCACAGCATTGCACATAGTGCGAGGCAGATTCCTGCGGCACAAGTCAGGTTCATATATATATTCAAAACATTGTTTTCAACAATGCAGATGTGTTATGTGTTCCATAATAACATTTAATGGATTACAGTAATTTATATCCAACAAATTAAGGTCTTTTGACTTTAAATTTTATTGAAATCATCCATTGGTTGTATTATATAAGTGTTCTTCTGTAATGTAGGACGATGACAAATGTGAGGAATGGGAGCGTCATGAAGCTCTACATGAGGATGTGACAAGCCAGGACCGCAGCAAGGAACGTCTCTTTGAGGAGGAGATAGAGCTAAAATGGGAGAAGGGAGGCTCTGGCCTCGTCTTCTACACTGATGCCCAGTACTGGCAGGAAGGCGAAGGAGGTATGAGGGGACTCTCACCACAGATGAAATGGAAAGAAATAACTTCCAAAGGGTTAATTTGGTCCCTGTTTAATATTAATGTAAGTTTTTCTATTTAGATTTTGATGAGCAAACAGCAGATGATTGGGATGTGGACATGAGTGTTTACTATGACAAAGGTAAAGTAAAGTGAGGATGATACAATTAATTTTCATTAACTGTTATTCATATCCTAGTGAACTAGTTGGGCGAACTGCAATTTAAAAAAGGGGTGTCTACAAACACTCAATCTGAGAGAAAATGTACTCCAGTGAAATTATCTTGCTGCATGGACATTATCTGTCCATGCAGCAAGATAATTTCACTTGACAAGATTTCTTGAATTAAGTTTGTTGAATGTAGAAATAAGATTATAGTGTAAAGTTGAACACTTAATAATAAGAAATTCACTGTTAAAACAAGAGAAATTATTTAGCATTTCTAAATCTAAGTTTTTTTTATCTTGGTAAGAACCAAATAATTTGCAGTGTGTCTAAATGCATTTTAAGAAAAATAGCCTAAATGGAAAATGTATTTTGTGGGGTTAACATTATCAACACAGATGGCGGTGATATGGACTCCCGCGACTATATTCGCATGCGTTATGAGAAAAGACTGAGGGATGGGCTGGAAGACAGATCTGGACGACAGGATCAACCAATTGGAATCTTTGAGAAGTTCACCAAGGTATGGGTGTCTGTGTCAACTATCTGAACTGATTAGCATTAACTTTTCAAGGTTATTTTGTTAAGTCTGCAGGGCACTATGTTAATATGTTTTCTTTTTAAAGGGTCATCCTTTATCTTACAGAGAAGTGCTTTATAGTTTTAATTCTAAATACAGTGCCTTGTAAAAGTGTTCTGCCCCCTTGAACATTTCAACCTTTTGCCACATTTCAGGCTTCAAACATAGATATAAAACTGATATATAGATATAATTTTTTTTGGTGAAGAAGCAATAACAAGTGGGACACAATCATGAAATGGAACGAAATTTATTGTATATTTTAAACTTTTTTAACAAATAAAAAACGACGAAATGGGCGAGCAAAATTATTCAGCCCCTGTACTTTCAGTGCGGCAAGCTCTCTCCAGAAGTTCAGTGAGGATGTCTGAATGATCCAATGTTGACATAAATGACTAATGATGATAAATAGAGTCCAGCTGTGTGTAATCAAGTCTCCGTATAAATGCACCTGCTCTGTGATAGTCTCAGAGGTCCGTTGAAAGCACAGAGAGCATCATGAAGAACAAGGAACACACCAGGTAGGTCCGAGATAATTTTAAAGCCGGATTTGGATACAGAAAGATTTCCCAAGCTTTAAACATCCCAAGGAGCACTGTGCAAGCGATAATATTGAAATGGAAGGAGTATTAGACCACTGCAAATCTACCAAGACCCGGCCGTCCCTCTAAACTTTCAGCTCATACAAGGAGAAGACTGATCAGAGATGCAGCCAAGAGGCCCATGATCACTCTGGATGAACTGCAGAGGTCTACATCTGAGGTGGGCAAGTCTGTCCATAGGACAACAATCAGTCGTACACTGCACAAATCTGGCCTTTATGGAAGAGTGGCAAGAAGAAAGCCATTTCTAAAAGATATCCATAAAAAGTGTCGTTTTAAGTTTGCCACAAGCCACCGGGGAGACACACCAAACATGTGGAAGAAGGTGCTCTGGTCAGATGAAACCAAAATGGAACATTTTGGCAACAATGCAAAACGTTATGTTTGGCGTAAAGGCAACACAGCTCATCACCATGAATACACCATCCGCACTGTCAAACATGGTGGTGGCAGCATCATGGTTTGGGCCTGCTTCTCTTCAGCAGGGACAGGAAAGATGGCTAAAATTGATGGGAAGATGGATGGAGCCAAATACAGGACCATTCTGGAAGAAAACCCGATGGAGTCTGCAAAAGACCTGAGACCTGGACGGAGATTTGTCTTCCAACAAGACAATGATCCAAAACATAAAGAAAAATCTACAATGGAATGGTTCACAAATAAAAATATCCAGGTGTTAGAATGGCCAAGTCAAAGTCCAGACCTGAATCCAATCGAGAATCTGTGGAAAGAACTGAAAACTGCTGTTCACAAACGCTCTCCATCCAACCTCACTGAGCTTGAGCTTTTTTGGAAGGAGGAATGGGCAAAAATGTCAGTCTCTCGATGTGCAAAACTGATAGAGACATACCCCAAGCGACTTACAGCTGTAATCGCAGCAAAAGGTGGCGCTACAAAGTATTAACTTAAGGGGGCTGAATAATTTTGCACGCCCAGTATCTCAGTTCTTTATTTGTTAAAAAAGTTTGAAATATCCAATAAATTTCGTTCCACTTCATGATTGTGGTGTCCCACTTGTTGTTGATTCTTCACAAAAAATTACAGTTTCATATCTTTGTTTGAAGCCTGAAATGTGGCAAAAGGTCCAAAAGTTCAAGGGGGCCGAATACTTTCGCAAGGCACTGTACTCTTGGCTACAAGGTAAGTAAAAATAAACCCTTTTGGATAATGATTGTCATGCATAATTTCTACAAAAAAACATAAATTTTTTGTAAACAAATCTCTGTATATTCATATTTGCATGCCCCCAGGTAGGGATGGGATGATTACCAGTTTCACGGTAAACCACAATAAAATGTCCGGACGGTTAGTATTATTGTTTAGAATTTAATTATCATTAAAACCGTCTGTAATTATCGTGATTTTGAAAACTTATGGTAAATCGTGTCCAACCAGAATCAGTCTGACACAGGCGCATGCATGCAATGTTGTTTTTTGCACGAGAAGACAAGGTGGAAGGTGAAAGTGCTTGGGAGATTTTTCAGCCATCCAAGAGGACAAAATTTGAGATGTGGTCATATTTTGGCTATTACAAGAGTCCTGAGGGCAATATTATCGAGGATGTGCACCCTGTCTGTAGATCTTGCAAGATCTTGCAAAATGGGGAAACACGTCAAATAATCTGTCATCTTGGTGAAAACCAGCCACTGTTAATGCGAATGCATAAACTTTTACTTCAATACCAAAACTAACTTGGGAAAATAATTGGACAAAAAAATATTAATTTGAGATTAAATATTTCATTATCTCACTTGTAATTAACGGAAAGCTTCCGGAAGGAAAGTCAGCAAGTAGATTTGAGCCAAGACGATCGAACATGGGTGACATTTAAGGGATAATTTATTGTATTCATTCATCATCCTGTTAACTAGCCCTTTCGTTTACTTCAGCAGATGGTAAAGCTATTGCCTAATTCTAACAAGATTATCAGTCATCAATTTATGGGGAATTCATAATGATATCACATCGGATAGTAGGCTTTACTATAGTAAAATAAAAAGTGCATATAGCTACTAATTGTATTTGTTTGTTGATTTTCAAGTATAAACTTTTTGAAATGTTTTCAGTGTGTGTATCAGTTTTTTTAACATTTCCATCTCATTTTAACAAAACTGTGATAATATTGATAATCGTGATAACTTCGGTCACTATAACCGGGATATGAAATTTTCATACCATCCCATCCCTACCCCCAGGTCTTCAGAAACAATGTAAGCATGTTAAAGGGACATACAAATGTGTAAAAACACATATCTACAAATTGTCACAATTTGGGCGATACATTGATTTTAAGGAAGGAGACAAAACTAAAGGAATTGTTCAAATAAATGTTCACTATTTAGGGTCCTGAAGCTTTATTCTTTATCTAAATGTGTTGATAAAGACATCTAAATATTATTAGTATAGGCACCATCCCTAAGCTCTATGAAGCATCCAGAAAACACACTTCAATGCACCAAAACCATTGAAATCCCTTTTTCCAAGCCAGTACTGATACATTATATTGAATTTTTAGGGAATTGGACGCCGCGTGATGGAGAAGCAGGGCTGGAAGGATGGAGAGGGGCTAGGTAACAGTCAGGCAGGGATTCCAGAAGCTCTGGAGAATGATGGGCAGCATCCCAGATGCAAGAGAGGCTTTGGGTGAGTGCAACATTTAATATCAATAATAAAAAAATATAAAATGTTTAAATATAATTATAAAATATATATAAAATATTTAAAATGTTTCTATGTTATCTAATCTTTAAACCTGCAGTATGTTTCTCTTGAATAAAAACTATATTTTAGGATTAGCAAACATATTGGATCCAGGGTTGAGAACAACATCAAGTAAAATATAATAATACAATATACAAAATATACACAATAGGAATATTGGAATAGCAAAGTTGACATTTAACAAAATCTAACTACCAACAAATGCATGTTATGGACAAAATAATGTGTATTTTTGGAAAGTGTTTATATTGTCCCTGTATTTGTTTCTGTGTTCAGTAAAAATGTATGAATAAAAAAAATCTAGATACAGTGAGCACCATTTGCAAACAACACAATGTAACTCCAAGTCAATCACACTTCTGTGAAATCACACTGTCCACTCAGCAAGCAACACTGATTGACAATCAATTTTACATGCTCTGCAAATGGAACAGACAACAGGTGGAAATTATAGGCAATTACCAAGACACCCCCAATAAAGGAGTGGTTCTGCAGGTGGTGACCACAGACCACTTCTCAGTTACTTTGCTTCCTGGCTGGTGTTTTGGTCACTTTTGAAGGCTGGCGGTGCTTTCACTCCAGTGGTAGCATGAGACGGAGTCTACACCCCACACAAGTGGCTCAGGTAGTGGAGCTCATCCAGGATGGCACATCAATGCGAGCTGTGGCAAGAAGGTTTGCTGTGTCTGTCAGCGTAGTGTCCAGAGCATTAAGGCACTACCAGGAGACCGGTCAGTACATCAGGAGACGTGGAGGAGGCCGTAGGAGGGCAACAACCCAGCAGCAGGACCGCTACCTTTGCCTTTGTGCAAGAAGGAGCAGGAGGAGCACTGCCAGAGCCCTGAAAATTGACCTACAGCAGGCCACAAATGTGCATGTGTCCACTCAAATGGTCAGAAACAGACTCCATGAGGGTGGTATGAGGGCCCGACGTCCACAGGTGGGGGTTGTGCTTTCAGCCCAACACCTTGCAGGACGTTTAGCATTTGCCAGAGAACACTGCGCCCTGTGCTCTTCACAGATGAAAGTAGGTTCACACTGAGCACACCGTGGAGAACATTCTGTTGCCTGCAACAGCCTCCAGCATGACCAGTTTGGCGGTGGGTCAGTAATGGTGTGGGGTGGCATTTCTTTGGGGGGCCGCACAGCCCTCCATGTGCTTGCCAGAGGTAGCCTGACTGCCATTAGGTACTGAGATGAGATCCTCAGACCCCTTAAGACCATATGCTGGTAAGGTTGGCCCTGGGTTCCTCCTAATGCAAGACAATGCCAGACCTCATGTGGCTGGAGTGTGTCAGCAGTTCCTGCAAGAGGAAGGCATTGATGCTAGGGATGCTCATTTCGGGTAATTTTCCTGACCGACAACCGGAACTCGTTAACCGATTATTAACCGTTAACTGATAAGATTATAAGATTCAATTGGCTTTAAATAAAAAATTTAATTGACGAGTGTCTGTAACCCGTTAAATATACAAACATTTTTTTCCACGGATTTGTTTTAATGTCTAAACAGCATACAGAACAG
>JACXGM010015132.1:0-21548 GCA_016801145.1 Umbra pygmaea | reverse complement strand
TATCTTGTACTAACATGGAAACAAGCTAGGTAAAGTCAGTAAATAAATCACTAACACAATGATGAACAAGTAAAAATAACATTCGAAATAACACGGTTTTACTGAATAATACATTTTTGACTTAATAATTATATTTAAAGAAACCTCATTGCTTGACTATATACTCTGCTGTCTCAGATGACGACATATTTTATCCTACCTCGGCCACCGTAGCTTGGCTTTTGTGTTTGCAAAGTGAAGGGTAGGAAGTGAGTGACTGGCTCCTTGCAATTCACAAACCATAACACTAGATGTCACTAGAAATTACACACTGAACCTTTAAGTTAGCAAACCTATCTCCAAATGTGCTTTGCAGTGAGCCAAACAAGAATGCCTCTTTGAAAATTGAGTGCCATATCTTCCATCAAGAATATCCTGGAAAAATAAATAAACATGCAACAAATTATGTCCAAACTTTCCAAAACATGGCAGAGAAACTTGCAAAACCTTTTGTCCATTTCAGCCAATCAGAAAATAAAATGGCTGCAAAGTCACCAAACAGGAAGTGAGGGTGTTTAACAGCAACTGTTTGTCGATTTTCACCAGACTTGGTATCCATGGTTAGAATGAGGAGTAGAAGAGCTCTGCACATTTTATATGTCAAGAACATCCTGCGTCCTATAATTTAGGGCTTTACTTGGCAACCGTTTATTTGATTGGCACCAAACGTGGTATCTATGGTTGGAATGAGGTGCAGAGGGGCCCTGTAGTGTTTGGCCAATATAGACCCTGTGGGGGTGCTATACTAAAAAACTATTTTAAATTGTAATATCTAGTTAACACAAACAGATAGCCAGGCCTATTAGACCTTAAATGCTTATGAGGCCATTCCTTATTTGGCATTCTTCTTGCTTGGACCCCTTAATTGCTGCCTGCAGCTATATTTTATTATTATTACTATTTGCACCTTTTCAGCTGCTGCAGTTTTCACAATATTCATCTATAAAAACATTTTCTGAACAAGTTTAAAGCGAGCAATAACCTATCCCATTACCAAATCTGCAATCAGATCTAGAGAGTAATAAAAAAAAAATGTTTTCCGATCGATTGCCTCTGCACCTGTCCCGGCATGTTAACTTATACTTTCACCAAGATAAGAGTGTAATTTAATTAATCTAACATCTTAATCGAAAGATTAATCAGCCACATCATAAAAATGTACATTGCTTTGCACACACCAAAAGGCTATATGGAGAAAGTCAATAATTGTGAAGCCCACAACCGAAAGTAAATAGACTTCTTTCCATTTCAGAAAAACAACTGTTGACATGGGTAAAACCAGTAGCAAATATATATTTGTCTCATTTCACCAGTCGTGTCAAAGCAGAACAAAACTTCAGCGGGAGATTGATGATTGCCTTGTGTTTCATTCATACTGCTCCCCAGCAGGGGAGTGGGATGTCTCTACCACTGTCCAAGGCCACCCTGCGGCCAGCAAAGGATGTATGGGGTCGTAGGTGCAAATCAAGCACACAGACACAGGTAAAGTACCTTTTCACTGGAGCTTTTATTGAGCCTAGGTATATTTAAAGAATATGTTTGCGAGGAGAGGCTGGACAGGACCAAAGGGAAATAACTTAAAACAAATTTAACTCTACCCTGTTCTAAACTAACACACACAGAACCTACACCTATACTGGCACTATCCAAAGTCCAGGCGTGGTCTGTCCAGGTCTTGCCTAGTGTTTTTAACAGGGGAGTTACCCTACGTGTGGTGTAGGCCCAGTGCGTCTTGCTTCCTCTCCCCCTCTGGGAAAAGAAAAGAAACAAAGTTTTAGAACAATACTTTACAAAAATACACCTTTAAAAATACATTCACACAATAGGCCTACCACTCTCTCTACAAATAAACAGCTCTCACTCAACCTAACAATCACAAAATACTCAGTGTCAGAATAAACAGGCTACCAAGTGAGAGACAAACACAAAATGGCACATTTTATAGAGGGGAAGGGCATGATGGGATTGATGTTGATTGCTGAAACCAGGTGTATGGGATAAATGAGGGGAGGAGTCAGTGATAAGTCAGCTGAACCAGGGCCACCTGTGGGAACACAAACTGGACAGAACACACACACACAGAACAGAAACAGCAACACAAACCAGGGCACACATAGCACAGAAACTGAGACTGGGGGACGTAACACCTAGATATCAATAAGAACTACTGATTTTAATTGGGATAGTATGGAGTATCATTTAGTTTTAAAAGAAGTAATGGTTTTCCGCTCACAAAACAGATATTTTGCTGGCTACTACTCTAACGCTAGTGCGAACAGTAGCCTACTACGGACAGCACAGCACTGCTCCAGCAATGGGATGGATGAGGGATGGCCGTCTGATCAAGGAAGGATCTACGCCACAATTGTCCTGTGTTTTTACAGTAATTGAACTCTCCATTGTCAGAGTTGATATTGTGTCTTTTATATATGGTCATATACCTGCTTGTGTCATTACATTATTCATTTTTACCAAAATCAAGCTCAAATGGAGTTATGAGGTTTATCAATAGTGGATAAGAAGATACATGTTTTGTCTGTCGTTGATTACAATGCCCGCATCTGAGACAGTAAGTGCATCACATTAAGTTAACATCATTACATTGTGTAATTTAATTAATGTAACATCTTAAATTGAAATAAACAAGACAGTAAGCTGCTTCTATCAGCCACATTGTGGATAAAGAACATTGCTTTGTACACACCGAAAAGCTATATAGACAAAATAAAGACTTGTGAATGCCGCAACCGAAAAAAACAAAGTTTGCGTGTGCAAATGCCCCATAGACTATATTGATTTTTATTATTTTCAGCAAAACAATTGTTGATGTGGGTAACAATTGTTTTGTAGCAAATATATATTCAACATACAGTAACATCTTTGCATTTCATGTTTTATATATTTCGGTTCAAATATTGTATGTAACTCAATATTTATATTTACAAAGACATACTTTCCGATGTTTGGGCTCACTCTCACTTAATCTGGAGGTTATGAATGCATGGTTATATTTTGCTATGTATTTTAACATTAGACCGATATTACTTTGCTGACCAGCTCTTCTATCAAAGAAGAGCATTTTCAGTATGCTGAATGCTCGTTACAACCGAGGTATGCAGCAAAGCATTTGTGAAGCCACAACACCACAACATTGAGGCAGATGGGCTACAACAGCAGAAGACCCCACCGGGTACCACTCATCTCCACTACATATAGGAAAAATAGACTACAATTTGCAAAAGCTCACCAAAATTGGACAGTTGAAGGAAAAATGTTGGAAAAATGTTGTCTGGTCTGATGAGTCTCAATTTCTGTTGAGACATTCAGATGGTAGAGTCAGAATTTGGTGTAAACAGAATGAGAACATGGATCCATCATGCCTTGTTACCACTGTGCAGGCTGGTGGTGGTGGTGTAATGGTGTGAGGGATGTTTTCTTGGCACACTTTAGGCCCCTTAGTGCCAATTGGGCATCGTTTAAATTAAATGACACGGCCTACCTGAGCATTGTTTCTGACCAATTCCATCCCTTTATGGCCACCATGTACCCATCCTCTGATGGTTACTTCCAGCAGGATAATGCACCATGTCACAAAGCTCAAATCATTTCAAATTGGTTTCATGAACATGACAATGAGTTCACTGTACTAAAATGGCCCCCACAGTCACCAGATCTCAACCCAATACAGCATATTTGGGATGGGGTGGAACGGGAGCTTTGTGCCCTGGATGTGCATCCCACAAATCTCCATCAACTGCACGATGCTATCCAATCAATATGGGCCAACATTTCTAAAGAATGCTTTCAGCACCTTGTTGAATCAATGCCACGTAGAATTAAGGCAGTTCTGAAGGCGAAAGGGGTTCAAACACAGTATTAGTATGGTGTTCCTAATAATCCTTTAGGTGAGTTTATGGACACAACAATGATTTCCTTCGTGTGGTAATATTTTTCCTTGTTTCTATGTATGGTTTGCGAAAATGGGAACTGCTCTGTCTGTGTAGATGAGAGAATCAAAGTGTATGCGCATGTGCACACGCTACATTATGGTCAAGCATTTGCCATTAAAATAGCATTTGAATAACAAGCCAATGATTACTTTTACCTACTTTTTTAATCTCAACCGCCCCCGGGAGTGCAAGTACATTCCCTAATTTACCGACGCATGTCTGTGGAGGGAAAAGTCCATTGTGCGTAAGGTGCAAAATAGGAATGATACATGCGTCGGTGTAAAAGTCAATTGCGCTGGGTGCAAGAGAGGGCCCATTGTATGCAAAGCTTAGTAATGTTTGTTAGCAAGCCAAATAGCTCGCAAGACAGTACTGTATGTCGACTGTATGCCGACATATTTTATGCAGTGAGTACTAGGACTCCTGATGGTACAGTAACCGAAAATGTTTGGGTAACACAGGACATAAAGACATAAAGATCATTTTTGGGATGCATTGCTAGAAAAGTTAAAGTAATCAAGGGTGGCATTTGTTGCACCAGGTGTACTTGTCCGAAGAAAGTCAGAGAACCCATAGTCAGGCTTGAACCCATAACTATCATGTCATAGAATCTCCTGCAATACAGTGATATAGCCCACTATGCAACGTGGACCCCTGCAACCAGATTGTTGAGATGGCTATGAAAAGTGCTAGAGTGACTGCCTCAAGCGCATCAATGTGCAGTTTCTCTGAAATGCAGGCCTCTAGTTTCCACTGCTTTCAGTAGAAAAAAAAGCCTTTGCTGCCTAAACAGGGCACTATATAGTAGTGATGGGCATTTCGATTCTTTTCAGGGACACAAATATTTTGATTCAGTTCACTAAAAAGATTTGTTTGCTGATTCGTTCACCGATTTGCAAACGATTTCACGGCGAGTCTCACGTTCACCAACAATTAGTTTTAGCTGTAAATTTGTTCAGTGAGTCCTCCCTGCCGCCGAAGTCCGTGCAGGAAGACTGCTGGCGTATATAATGATGGTAAAACAAGTTTGACACTCCACTTTGTTCTCCCCCAACCCCCAAAATAATTGATGGTCTGCACTAAGTAACTGTTGTGTACTGTCAACCCGAATTCTACACAGATTATTTTTATATTTTCATTTGTTTTCTGATCACATAAATAATACAGGGACAATATATATAATTTCTGAAAATAAACATTATTATTTTGTCCATGCATTTGTTTTTAGTTAGGTATTGTGAAATGTTGACTCTTTCAATATGAGGTTTCACCAGTGCGTAACCCAGCTCCTCCAGGAGAATCCTCCTTCAATTCAGTTTTCCGCTGTTCCAGTCCTTTTTTATTTCATTTCATATTACAAAGGCACATCAATGATGTTGAAGAAAATGTCCAGGGGCCAACAGGCAGTCATGTCAGCTGTATGTGGCTGTGACCTTGTTCAGGTTGTCAACCCCTCTGTTTGTCTTGTTGTAGTCTAAGACTATTTGTGGTTTTCTGTCCTCTCTGGTGCTCAGGGCAGCATCTTTGTGCATGGTGCTCATCGGCAGAACATTTTTCCCTTTCTTAGCAATAGGACACCACAGTGGCTCTATCAGTGAAGGCAAACATTGAAGATGTTACCGTCCTGTTCTTAATCACTAGAAGCTCAGATGGAAACTCTGGCTTGGTTTTGCTTACAGTCCCTAACATGGTTAGTTTCCTTTTCAGTGGTTTCTCACCCAGGGCATACAATGTAGAGTGTAGGAACCATATATTCCATTCCTCACTGTGTGAGGTTTGTGTGTGTTTGGATTGTGAAATTACAACATCCTGCCACTGAGTGACCTCAATATCAGCCAAAACAATCTCAACAAATATGTGTAAAATGTTAATATTTTGTATGTTTTATACAGCTAAAACAGCCCCAAGGATCACTGATACATACAAAATGCATGCGGGACATTGAAAATATACTGCTTAAAAAAAATAAAGGGAACACTAAGATAACACATCCTAAATCTGAATGAATGAACTAATCATATGAAATACTTTCGTCTTTACATAGTTAAATGTGCTGACGACAAAATCACACAAAAATTATCAATGGAAATCAAATTTTTCAACCCATGGAGGTCTGGATATGGAGTCACACTCAAAATCAGTGGAAAACCACGCTACAAGCTGATCCAACTTTGATGTAATGTCCTTAAAACAAGTCAAAATGAGGCTCAGTAGTGTGTATGGCCTCCACGTGCCCTGCTTTCATCTGTGAAGAGCACAGGGCACCAGTGGCGAATTTGCCAATCTTGGTATTCTCTGGCAAATGCCAAACATCCTGCACAGTGTTGGGCTGTAAGCACAACCCCCACCCATGGATGTCGGGCCCTCATACCACCCTTATTGAGTCTATTTCTGACCGTCTGAGTGGACACATGCACATTTGTGGCCTGCTGGAGGTCATTTTGCAGGGCTCTGGCAGTGCTCCTCCTGCTCCTCTTTGCACAAAGGCAGAGGCAGAGAGACACCGATTGAGTGAGACTGAGCATCTTGTTATCTCTCTACCATGAGTTTTTAAACTTCTGCTCTTCTCTCATGTTTTTACACAGAGATCGAGGCTGGGCTTTGAGTAAAACAGAAACATTGTTTCTCTCTCATTGTCACTTCCGCATTTGATCGTACACTTTTTCACCCTCAACCGTTCTGACTTCCTGTCTACACTGCGGTTTATGACTGAAGCCTCATGACAAACTTGTTGGTCTTGTGGTTGAGAAACTCCTCCCTAGATGGAGGAAGGGCAGGGGGGTCATGGTGATGATGCCCTCTGCTATTCTCACACTGGTCCAGACAGGCCTGAGAGAGACACAGAGAAGTCCCCACGATGGTACATTTAGGGGGTGGCAACATATGTGTAAAAATTTGGAAAGATGGGGTGAACAGCCAATGAGCTATAGTGTTAATTTTAAAAGTATATTTCCTCAAGAGATGCAACGTGATGACGTTTTCATCCAGGTCATGAGACAGACTACCAATCTCTGAATTCAAATATCTCTGTCTAACTTTGGATAAAAAGGATTATATTGCACTTTTATAACATATCTGTTTCTCAAGGATGACATATATGAAGAAATATGAGAGGCCAGGTCAAATTGAAAATTGATATTTGGTTCAGAACCTTGTTCCATGCTTCACAAACAAAGCGCCTGCAGTAAGTTTCAAAATAGATTCTCGTAAATGTACAGTCATGAAATTGTCATTTTCACATAACAACATGGATTTTACCTGGGTAAACTATGCTTTATGTCATTCCTGTGACTCTTTGATGACCATAATATAGATTTTTGACTTTGGGTACTATATTCCTTTGTACAATATATTATTTTCTCAATGTGGTTTGGCATATATTGCTAGTTTGGCTGATGGGAAGCCCTTAACATTTTCACTCATAACATTTTGAATTTTATAGCTACACTAAAACCAAGATATTCACTAGAACCCCAAGATCCTAAGTTATATGGGCATATAAGACAAATATATATATATAAATAGCCTAGAAAATGAGGTTGTTAGCCATGTTTCTAATTGACATTCAATTTTATTTGAGGTGCAAAAATGGCCAGCTGAGTGTACAAGCTGATAGCTTTTGTTACTGGCTATGTATGTCACATTTTGACTAATAATATCTCCTTGTCAGAGTTATTGTAAAACTTAGATATTTGCTAGAACACCAATATCCTAAGCTTTAAGGACATATGAGACATTTATATATAGCTTAAATATTACATTTGTGAGCTTTGATTTTATTTCACATTGTATTTTCTATTAGGCGAAAAAAAAACGCCAGTGTTTTCAAGATGCATAGCTGACACTAAAATCGAGATATTTGCAAGAACCAGGCGCATGTACAAGGCACGTAGCTCACATTACTGTGAAATTATTATTTTTGTTACAGCTACTGTACAATGGATACATTTGCTACATTGCTAAATGTCATAAGCTTTCTATAAATATATAAAGTGTATATATAACCTAAAAATTGGACTTGTGAACTATGATTCTAATCCCGTTTTGGTTAATGACGGGGGCAACTTATCCCGCCTGCGAGATAGTGATCCTTAGGGGTTAAAGAAAATAACAACAGATACGACTTATGCCTACTTGTGTTTTAATAACAATCAACATTATTTAAAATTGTATTTTACTCGAAATATCACAATGTCCAGAATCCAATTGCGAACTTTGCGCTTGCGCAATGCGAGTTGCTTTGGTTGGAGTTGTATTTAGCGTAAGGACCTTGGCTACTAGCTAGAAATTGTACACCGCAGTCTGAAACAATTACTACGAGTCACAATATCGTCCCAAAACTATAAGCCCTAAAATGTTTCATTAGGTAAAGATTTAGCCAGAATCTGCAACATATTAGTTTTTTTTTACATTTGTCCCTGCAAGTATTTACACAATCACTGACAGCTACATTGAAGCTAATGATGCTACACTACATCCACTCCATCCTGGGGGCAAAATGCAAGGCTTAGACAATGGACTAGTTAGCCACTCATCTCATTGCTCTAACACTCACCGCATTGCTCTAACTCGTGCTTTCGGATACAAATCTCTAGCGATAAAAATTGTAGCTTCTTCAAAACACAACACCTCCTCACTCACTATAGGAAAAGCTTAATACATTTGATGTTGGATTTTTGTAAAACATTACTTATAATACTAAGATTAACATTAGCGTAGTAGCCAGGGCAGCTGTCAGGGTGAGTTTTACTGTATGGCTGGCTGGCCGGGTCATCATATTCAGGTTGGTGGAGGTTAGGGACTAATGGAGGTATCCGGTAGTGTGGTAAATAAATAGCTACTAGTGCTAAGCATAGCTGATCAGCTAGCAACCTGTCTATGTTGCGCTTGATTTTTTGGTAAAATATTAATGACAAGCAAAGCTAGTGTCTGACTTTGTATTCCCACCACCATTTTTTCAATCTTGTTTATGTAGTTTGGCTGCAAACCAGGAGCAGTGTTATATCTGTTTTGCATTCATATTAATGGAGAAATTAATCACATAAATATAGAAATTAAAATAAAACTAAACTATCAATTGATTTCAAACTTACAAGCGTGTCATACAATATTTGGACACATAAGGTCCAATTGGAAGAAAAAAAGCTTGCAATATGGCGTTCCTGAACGAGTTCCAAATTTGAGTGAAATAATAATAACTAGAACCCTACATTTTCGAGAAACTGCAATTTTGATTGCACTTACAGCAGTCACTGTGAAAATTTTCACAACTTTTCTACTCAGAAATCTGTTTTCTGTAGTGTTTGTAATAACGGAAGAAGCAAGTGCGGGTCATAAACTTATATTTACTGGAGCGAATAAACAAGGAAGCATACAAGCCATACATAAACAATAACCGACAAGGTAAACATAGGAAGGCAGGGTTTAAATACCCCTTTAATTTAACCTGGCTCAGCTGTGCGAAGGTGCACCTGGGAACGTAATCACAAAAACATAGAGAGTAGCTAGATGTCCATGGTAAATCCAAAGAGCTTATATGTGGCAGTCCCTAGTACTCCGGGGAGGAAGAACGAACCAAAGGACCAGATCTCACAATACCCCCCCCGAGAACCCCTAGGGCGGGGACCAGGGCGATCCGGATGGAGGTGATGGTATTCCCGAATCAAGGAGGGGTCCAGGATGTCTACGGACGGGACCCAGCTCCGTTCCTCAGGCCCGTAACCCTCCCAGTCCACCAGATCAGGCGACCGTTGCGCCTCTTGGAGTCAAGGAGAGCGCGGACGGAGTAGGCTGTCTCTCCATCGATGGATAGCGGAGGAGGAGGGGCAACATCCAGCACGTCAGTGTCCAGGGGACCCCGAACCGCCGGCCTGAGGAGAGACACATGAAAGGTAGGTGAGATGCGATAATGAGCAGGCATTTGGATGGTGTAGGACACATCATTAACTTGGCGGACGATTGAAAAGGGACCAATGTACTTAGGAGAGAGCTTCCTACAAGGTGTACGGAGACGCATGTCACGGGTCGAAACCCACACCCTATCTCCCGGCTGATAGATGGGAGCCTCGCTTCGGCGTTTGTCTGCCTGGTGTCTGGTCCTCCTGATAGCCCGCTGTATGCGTGTGTGAGCCGCTTCCCACAGGTCCTCTGCGTGTCGGAACCACTCGTCCACTGCGGTGATTTGGGTAGTGCTGGGATGCCATGGTGCCAGGGAGGGCTGGTAGCCCAATACACACTGGAAGGGAGTCATTCCGGTAGAGGAGCGGCGTAGAGAGTTCTGTGCATACTCAGCCCATGGTAGCACGTCTGACCACCTCCCCTGTTTGTCCCGACAGTAGGTTCATAGGAAACGCCCGATCTCCTAGTTTGCCCTCTCAACCTGTCCGTTTGATTTAGGGTGATATCCTGACGTGAGGCTCACTGACACATGAACGATCTCCAGACTCGGGAGGTGAATTGGGGCCCTCTGTCTGACACTATGTCCTCAGGGATGCCATAGGACCTGAAGACATGTTGGAATAGTGCCTGGGTGGTTTGGAATGCTGTAGGGAGACTCGGAAAGGGGATTACTTTACAGGCTTTGGAGAATCGATCAACTACCACCAGGACAGTGGTATGACAGTGAGAGGCAGGTAGGTCTGTCAGGAAATCTATGAACACGTGAGTCCAGGGTCGTTGCAGTACAGGTAAAGGGTGGAGCTTACCGTGAGGCAGGTGTCTGGGACTGGTACACTGAGCACAGGGGAACAAGATGCAACATATTGCCAGACTTCCACCGCCATCCATGGCCACCAATATTTCTCCCATACCATCTGCAACGTCCGTGTTATCCCTGCATGACCCGTGGTAAGCAAGGTGTGTGCCCAGAACAGCAACCGGTCCCGGAAGTCTGGTGGAACAAACAATACTTCCTTGGGACACTCCGGTGGTGGCGGGTATTGGCCATGAGCTTGACGTATCTCCTCGTCGATCGTCCGGAGGATGGGAGCGACTATGCGGGCTAATGGAATGATGGGGTTACCTGCGTCTGGGTCCTCTCTCCTCTCGAACATGCGGGACAGCGCGTCCGCCTTCTGGTTCTTAGACCCAGGCCTGTACGACAGGATGTACTCAAACCGCGTAAGGAACAGAGCCCATCTGGCCTGGCGAGCGTTCAGCCTCTTGGCCGCCTTGATGTACTCGAGGTTGTGGTGATCCGTGAGTATCATGAAGGGGTGTTTGGATCCCTCCAACCAATGGCGCCATCACTTAAGAGCCTCCACAACTGCCAGGAGCCCCTTATCTCCCACGTCATAGTTCTGCTCCGCAGATGTGAGCCTCCTGGAGTGGAAGGTACAAGGAAACAACTTGGTGGGTGAGCCCTGTCATTGGGATAGCACCGCCCCCAGACCCACCTCAGACGCATCAACCTCCACCACAAACGGCAAGTCTGGGTCTGGATGCTTGAGGATGGGCGCAGTAGTGAACCGGTCCTTCAGCATCTGGAACGCCTCTCATGCCCTCTCAGTCCATAGTACGCGTTGGGGTCCACCTCTCAAAAGGGCTGTCAACGGGGCCGCTATGTTGTTGAAGGAACCGAGGAAGCGCCGATAGAAGTTAACGAAGCCCAAAAAGCGCTGTAGGTCCTTCACCGTCCGTGGAGCTGGCCAGGAGCGAACAGCGGTTACCTTGTCTACCTCCATCTCGATCCCGGTCGCTGTGAGTCGGTATACCAGAAAGGAGACAGAGGGCTGATGGAAAAGACACTTATCCACCTTTACGTACAGTTGATGATGCAATAATCTCCCCAGGACCTCCCGAACATGTTGTACATGCATGGACAATGACTGGGAATAAAACAGAATGTCATCAATGTAGACCATAACACATTTTCCCAACAGGTCACGGAATATATTGTTCACAAATGCTTGGAACACAGATGGTACATTGGCGAGCCCATATGTCATTACCAGGTATTCATAATGTCCAGTAGTGGTACTGAATGCCGTTTTCCATTCATCCCCTCCTCGTATGCGCACTAGGTTAAATGCACTACGCTGATCTAATTTGGTAAACACTAGCTCCATGCATGGTTTCAACCGCTGAATGAATAATGGGCAGAGGGTACCTGTACTTAGTGGTGATTTTGTTGAGTGCCCGATAATCAATGCAGGGCCGGAGTCCACCATCCTTCTTCTTCACAAAGAAAAAACTGGAGGATAGTGGCGAGGTAGAGGACCTGATGTGGCCGTGTGCCAAGGATTCCTTGATGTAGGTCTCCATGGCCTCGGTCTCGGCGTATGAAAGTGGATAGACGTGGCTCTGTGGAAGTGGGGCGCCCAAAAACAGATCAATGGCACAATCCCCCGCTCTATGAGGAGGAAGACCAGTAGCTCGTGTAGTGGAAAAAACCTCTCGCAGGTCCTGATAGGCTGAAGGAACAATGGAGAACAAATCAGTCATGGCCTTAGGGCTTTCTACTGTGGTGGTGTGAATGTTCATGCCCATGAACACTCCATTCTCCTCCTTGTGCCAAGTAACAACACATCTCTCACGCCAGGAGATTGTCAGATTATGTTTACTTAGCCATGGCATGTCCAAAACTATAGAATGGGTGGGTGAGGGAATGACCAACAACCGTAATCTCTCTTGATGGTGTGACCCCACGTCCATGTTCAATGCGACAGTGGTGTGGGTGATCTTACCACTCCCGATAGGATGTCCGTCTACAGCTGACACTGGAACAGGACTGTCCAAGCATTCCACTGGAATGTTGGCCCTCTGTACTATTCCCTCGTCGATAAAGTTTCCAGCTGCGCCGGAATCTATGAGTGCTCTAAGAGGGCTCAAAGCAGGGTACTCTACCAAATGAACATTAATGGTCATTACATCACATGCTGGAAGGAGAGTGGATAAGGTGTGGCCTACCTTTGTGTCTTTTGGTGATGTTCTCTTCGACCGGTGTGGAAGCCCCCGGATGTTGGAACACTGTGCCAAAATGTGCCCCTCCTCTCCGCAATAGAGACACAGCCCAAGACGGAGGTGGCGATTCCTCTCCGCGGGATGAAGCCGGGTGGTGTCCATCTCCATAGGTTCTCCGATAGACGAAGAGGGTGTGGGTGGTAGAACGTTGCGTCCCGTGATGTTTTTTCGGGTGCGTAAAAGACGATCCAAAAGCACTGCCATGGCGATGAGTTGGTCCAAGGAGGCGTCTTCATCCCTACACGCTAACTCCATGTTCACCTCATTGCTGAGGCCCTCTCGAAACGCTGAGAGCAGGGCGGTGTCGTTCCATCCACTTGCCGTGGCCAAGGTACGGAACTCCAAAGCGTAGTCCGCCACCGTCCGATTGGCTTGGCGCAGGTGTAACAAACGCTCCCCTCGCTCTCTCCCCTCGGCTGGGTGATCAAACACACGTCGAAACAGCTCCGTGAATCTGTCGTAGTCCTCCGTGTCTGGTCCCTCTCTCTCCCAGAGTGCTGTCGCCCACACCAGAGCTCTACCAGTAAGAACCAATAGAACGGTGGCAATCTGTGAACGATCCGAGACATCGGGACCAGCGCGATGCGTGAAATATAATCCAAACTGTAGGAGAAAAATCCTACAGCAATCAGGACTCCCGTCATAACGTTCCAGAAGGGAAATGTCGAGACCACAAACACAGGAATGCGCTGGAGACGTATGTACCACCTCTGTAGGTCGAGGTAGGTTTTGTTCGGAGGTATCCATAGCCCGGAGTCTTTGGAGAACCTCGTCCATAGCCGTACCCAATCCAGCCAATTGGAGGTGATGCTGCTGAAGGACGCGATCGTGTTCTCCCAAAGTCTTGGAGAGGTCGGATTGATCCGCTGATTCCATAAGGTAGGTCGGTTATTCTGTAGCGTTTGTAATAACGGAAGAAGCAAGTGTGGGTCATAAACTTATATTTACTGGAGCGAATAAACAAGGAAGCCTACAAGCCATACATAAAAAATAACCGACAAGGTAAACATAGGAAGGCAGGGTTTAAATACCCCTTTGATTATAACCTGGCTCAGCTGTGCGAAGGTGCACCTGGGAACGTAATCACAAAAACATAGAGAGTAGCTAGATGTCCATGGTAAATCCAAATAGCTTATATGTGGCAGTCCCTAGTACTCCGGGGAGGAAAAACGAACCAAAGGTCCAGATTTCACATTTGCAGCAGTTGACGGCTTTTTTTCTGCCCTGTCCACATAGTGTAAGCACTGTTTCCTTAACTTTGATCTAGCGAACTATGCTTCCAACAGTGTCTATTGGAACATTCAGTGCCTTTGCTATCTTAAGTATTTCATCTGTTCCAGCTCAAGCACATCTGGTTCAACTACTGCTGCCCTTCATTACTATAACTTTTCTAGTAAAGCACCCCAAAAAATAATTTCCTTGTGGCCAGTGGTTCCCAAAACAACTCTAAACTCAAGCCTGTTTTATGCTTCTGCGTCAAATTGATGGCATGCATCTCTTCAAAAATGTAACTTGTGCATCGAGGCTATGCAGACCGCAAGGATGGTCAGATTAATATATTTGGTCAGATTAATACATCTTTCCGAAATGTAGCTTTTCCTGTTTTCCTCTCCCTCTATACCGCTATTGTTTTGCTCTGAGTTGTTTCGTGAAAAGGACAACAATGGATTCATTAGCGCTTCTAATTCTATATCTTTATATTAATAAGAGCTGCTGTAGCATAGGAAATTCCACAGTGTGGGGTTAATAATAATGTCTATTTAATCAACCAATCATCATTGTCTTTGATCTTGTACAGTACAGCACTGTGAAATACATATAGTTTTAACCGTGGTGCCTTTGTACACACTGACTTGTACAGCATTTTATTTTCAGTATCTTATTTATCAACTGTTATTTGCAGAATAACTGTTTGCACAGTCATACTCAAGAGTTAATTTATTACATTGTATTTGCCTGCCACTATATATACCAATTTGATCTACCTATAAAACTAAAAAAAAAATTGTACATTAACTTTACTTTTCTCGTGTAATTTTGAATGCATTTTTTTTCTTCCTCTCTCTACCCTTTTTTGTAATTATTGTGTATTTGTATTCATGTGTAACTCGGTCTGAACTTGCAACATTTTGCTTTATCTTTTTTTGGTTTATTATGCTGTTCAGAAAATATACAATGTTTATAAAACTATATAAATGTAAGAGTAAAACCTAATTGATTATTCTGTTGTAACAGGGCCAAGTATGACGCCTGTAATCTCTAACTCGAGTCAGGTTGGTTTAAAGGTACAATATGTAGTTTTCCAAAACAATCAACAATCAACAAAGCAAACGTCACTATACTTCTATTATATATATTTGTTAGTTGTGTACTTATATTATCCCAAATGGTTCCACCAACTTTCAAATACAGAGAAATTTGTAATTTAATTCAAAGACATGGGACGTTTTATTTTGTCACCTGTCAATGGCGTCATATAACCTTTGACTACTCTAGTTGCTCTCAGTTCCAGGGAAACGCAAAACATAATGTGAATAAAGTTTTAATGTATTTAACAATACATTACTTTGTCAGTGGACCTTCTTTCTCTGCCGGAGACACTAGATTGGCAGGTTGTCATTGACAACGACAACAAAACCCATGATCAAACGCTACTTCTCAACATCATCAAAGTACATGTTTTGCTATTGTTTTGATTGAGAGACCCCTAGCGGCCAAAAACTACATATTGTACGTTTAATTCCTCTCCAGACAGCCACTTGGCGTACACAGCACTTACAGTAATACAGCAATGTTCGCTAGATTCTATATAACCTCACCTATATGGCCATTGTATACCCAACCACCACCTGTGCCTGCTGTGTGTAGCTACCTAGCTTCAATGGTAGCCGAGTAACCTGTGTCCTGAGTGGAGTCCAAACAGAAGAGGAACCAGGATGACTGGCTGGGTAAGCAGATGGCACTGCTAGATGAATGCAAGATGGACCTACAAGCTAGTGCAGGACACCGGTGTCGAGTGTAGCAGATTTGGCCAGACAGTGGCTGATCTGCTACGGAGGTTGCCAGAGGGTGCTCTTTGTCCCTTCAGCCATTTTCTCCTCAAGCAAATATTCAATAATAATGACAATTCTCAAATAGTCTGTGTCACGGTTGCAAGTATATTTTATGTGGGGTGCCTTTGTTTTTCAAAACATTTCTAAATGTTTAATAGAGAGAAAGGGCTTATATTTTATAATAAGTTTAGGGAGGCTAAATGGGAATGGGACCTGAGTGAGTTGCTTGGGGGTGGAGGAGGGAAAGAGATCCTGCTAAGGCGTTATTTATTTTTCTTAGGACCACAGTGCTTTATAGGAGGATATAGCAGGGAGGCTGTGACCGCCCTCACACTCCAGTGCAGTAGGTGGCGGTATATGCACCTTAAGTTGGATGAGATCTGTCAATAAACTGAAAGAAGAAGAAGAAGGTTTGTTTCAAACTACAAACAAATAATCAGGGCCCGTATTTATCAAGCTTCTCAAAGTACCATTTTAGTCTTAAGTGCTGAGAATTGACAACATGTACTCCTACTCTCAAACTTAAGTATAAAAGCAAGTTTTCAAATTTCTTAAAGCTAAGAATCACTGTTTGAAAGGCACTTTCTGCCGCCGCAGTGTCATCTAATAGGAGATAAAGGATACCCTTTACCCTTGTGTCTGCTCACCCCTTTCCATATGCCACTGACAGAAGCCCAAATGAACTACAACAGGTAGCCTATTTCGTAAGCTATTCAAACACAATTGTTTCAAAGTTTATTAATAGAATACTGTATCCTGATAATCCTGCTTGAGCTGCTGCCCCCAATCCCGGATAAGCAGACGAAAATGGATGGATGTATCCTTATAAAGGCAATAAATAAGGTTTCAATGTTGTATCCCTCCACACAGCACATCATATCACACGTGTGGTGGAAAGGGATTGGCCAGTGGGCGCGCAGATTCCACATTCTCCACTCCTCAGGAATTTGAATAATTCAGCAAGCAGTAGTGTTTCTTCTTCCCTCCAGTTCAGTTTTCTTTTGAAATCTATGGTGGCTGCTCAGTGGCGGCCTCAGGCCGGGGCGAGACGGGGCTAAAGCACCCCCAAGAATAAGCCTAGCACCCCCTTATCACCCCCTAGAAATTATTCCATATTTTCATATAAAAACATACATCAATATTTTCCCTGGAAAAGTAAGCAAAGTTTGCATAGTCGTTATCGTTAACTAACCATCCCTGCCATCCCCACATGCAACTGGACGTAATGAAACTGATGCGCGGTCACTAAAACTCACAGTAGGCTATACTCACTGTTTGAGGATCTATTCCATAACAGAAAATATGTTGACATGCTATATTCTCCTAATATCCAGATAGCAAAAAGAGAGGCAGAGGCACATTAATACAAGAATAAATATATTTTCCTATAAATAAACTTTATTGCATTCCTGGCATATAAATTAAATGCCCAATTGTCTTTGTGGAATGGACGATTGCATGTAGGAGTCATTCGGAGAACAGACAGGAGTGCTGACCTGTCCAACTTTTACAGGTGAAGGGGAAAAATCTAAAATATATTTATATCTCTGTTGTGTATTTAGTTATGGCTTAACCACTAGAGGGCGCAGTAGACCACAAGATATGATACTTGATGTTGGTAAGAACTGTGAAGAAGGAAAACGAAGGAAAAGTAATAAAAGAATTGAAGTGGTACTTAGTCTTGTCTGTTCTGTGGTGCATTACCTAAAACTTAACAAATTGGCGACGAGGATGGCATAGGCCGGTGTGCCTCTTCCTGCGTTGTTCCTGCCATGCAGTGGACAACCTACAATCCCGTTCGACATGTGGATGAAGATGTTTGGGAATTATCTGCTTGCTATTCACGCGGAAAGGGACAACTGGCCCGACATGAGGAAACTTGCAATTCTCCTACACTGCCTGGGCACCGAAGGACAACGTGTATTTTATACACTCACGAATGTAGGTACAACCTATGATTCAGCCATGGGTGCACTTCGTGCACATTACAGCCCAGCAATAAATGTTGTGGTGGAACGGCACAAGTTCAGACAAAGAGTACAGAGACCGCATGAGACTGTAGCCGAGTATGTGGGCGCGCTACGGGAGTTAGCTACGACGTGCAGATTTGCTGGGAGCACAGATGAAATGATACGGGACCAACTGATTGAGCATGCTAGCTGTGTAAAAATATGTGAGAAACTGTTGGTAAAAACTGGGTCAGATCTCACTCTGGATACAGCAGTAAAGTTGGCCTGAGACATCCATTCAGAACCAGAACAAAAAGCGGTTACTTAGCCAAGCCTGCAGCAGCACTGAAACCGGATCAAAGCTGTTTTAGATGTGGATCAGCAGCTCACCTGGCAAATGCTTAGGACTGCCCTGCAAGGAAAGTGACTTGCTGAAACTGCAATAAGGTCACAGGGCGCAGTGTATGTAAGTCCAAGCAAACCACAGCCAAGGTGGGAGAAGTGGTTATTCTGGAAATTAATACGGTGCGAATGATAGAAAATGGACAACCAGATGACAAAATGACATGCACAGTAGCCATAAATGCAAAGGAAACTTCCTGTACTGTGGAGCTAGTGGTGGATACGGGATTGGCTGTGTCGATCATTACTGAGCACCTCTACAGAGCGCACTTCAGTGGTGTGCCGCTTGCTGAGCCAGAAAAAAGGTTAGTGACTTACACCAAATCTGATGTTCCAGTGCTGGGTTGCCTGCCAGCTAGAGTGCAGTATGCAACCATTACAGTACCAGCTACGCTGTATGTCGTGAATAGGGGCACAGCTTTGTGGGAAGGGATCTATTCAGGGCACTGAGACTTTCTATTGGCAACAACAACGTGCTCTCATCTGCGGGCCCAGTAACAGAGATCAGAGAGATCAATGCTGGATCAGTGACTGGGGAGAAATTTGGTCTTGCCAAAGGTTTCATTCAACATGTAAAAGTCAGGGAAGACGTCCAGCCTGTCCAACAAAAACTGCGGAGACTCCCACTCTCTGTTAAAGAAGCTGTCTCTGCTGAGTTGGAGAGATTGTTAGAAATGGATGTGATAGAGAGGATTGATGCATCTCCATGGGTATCACCCATCGTTGGTGCCTAGCAACGCCACCACTCTGCGCTCATTCCTGGGGCTCACAGCATGGTATGCAAAATTTGTGCAAAACTATGCGTCTCTGGTGGAGCCCATGCGAGACTGCCTGCGTGACGACACATTCCAGTGGACGACAGCAGCACAGTCAAGCTTTGACACGGTCAAGACGCGCCTTGTAACCAGTTCAGCGCTAGCCGTCTTTGACCCCAGAGCTTACTGCCATCAGGACACAGATGAAAAAGGGGTGGCCTAAAACAGCAAAGTCCCTACCTGCAGTGCTCCAACCATATTTTGCTACTAGAGATAAACTCTCAGTCCAAGATGTGACGATATACAGGGGCACTGAGAAAACAGCTGGTGGACCTAGCACATGAAACTCACCACGGTGTTGTGCGCACCAAGCAAAGGCTGCAGGACTTCTACTGGTGGCCCGGCATGGACATGTGGGTGCAGGACAGCATTAGGGCATGCATGCCAGATGAATGATAAAAGTGCTAAGACGCATACTGCTCCACTTCAGCCAGTTTCATTGCCAAACGGTCCATGGCAGAAAGTAGGAATTGACATCGTCGGACAGTTCGAGTCAGCGAACTGGGACTGCCGCTATGTGGTGACTCTGATTGACTACTATACAAAGTGGCCGGAGGTGGCTTTTAGCCAATCAATCACAATCACGACTGTCACCACCTTCCTGTCTACTGTGTTTGCCCACTTCGGCAACCCCACAGAACTCATTAGTGATAATGGGACACAGTTTACCTCAAGTGAGTTTGCAGAATTTCTGGCAGTGAGGGACATTACACACAGGAAGGTGTCTTTGTATTATCCACAAGCAAATGGAGCCATTGAACGCTGGAACCGTGTTCTCAAGGAGGCACTTCTTACTGCCGAGCAGGAGAGGAAACCATGGAAACCATTCATACAGGACTTCTTGCTCACGTACCATGCAACTCCACACAGTACGACAGGAGTGTCACCATACAAACTCATATTCAACAGGAAAATGCGCACAAAGGTGAACTTGTGCACATTTTGCCCAGCAAGCAAATCTACTCTGCTGACAGAGAAGCAACTACGCAACAATGTCACCTCCAAACAAAATGCATCAAGAGCTTATACAGATGTGAGAAGAGGCGCACGAGTACCAAAAATCAAAGAGGGAAGCCTAGTAAGAGTACGGAAGCCCTTCCATGTAGGGATGGGACAATTACCGGTTTCACGGTAAACCACAATAAAATTTCCAGACGGTTAGTATTATCATTTAAAATAACATTTTCATCAAAACCGCCGTTGATTACCGTGAGTTTGAAAACTCAAACTGTAAGGCACAGTTTTTGCACGAGAAGACATGGCGGAAGGTAGTGATAGCGCCTGGGAGATTTTTCAGCCATCCAAGAGGACAAAGTCTGAGGTGTGGTCCTATTTTGGCTACTACAAGTGTCCTGAGGGCAATTTGATCGAAGATGGGCACCCTGTTTGCAGATCTTGCAAGAGGAAAGTCGCTGCAAAAGGGGGAAACACTTCAAATCTGCTAAGTCATCTTCGTGACCACCACCCACTGTTATACAATGAATGCAAGGTAATTAACTTCTATAATAACTTCTATATAAACAAAAAATATTGACTGGACATAAAATAGCTGTTTAACTATCTCACTTTTAACTAAAAGTTTCCGTAAGAATAGTTTTACAACGAGTGGCTTTGAGCCAAGACGTATTTTCACAATCACTGACACGATAGCTACGTAGCTACATTAAAAATGCGCAAAGAACTAATTTAATAATATGTCTGTTAAATCGTTATCTAATCGCTTTAGCCATGCTTTTAGTATTGAGCAAATCAATGTGAAACCCCACCAACCAAAAACTGTATTGTTGTCCCAAGTATACGAAAGTTTGAGTATTTTTATAATGTCGTTTTCTTTCAGTGGTCACGATTGGTTTCACCGTTTCCCCGCATTTACGTATACGTTATTTGTTTTCCCTATAGGTAAGTATCCGAGCAGTTCGTTGTAGGTATACTATATATCAATTACCTTACAACATTGTACTGTACCCTATTCTCATTTAAAGCGCAGCTGTGTGAACGGCGGGAACGATATGAATATTCCATAAATTGAAAATGTGCAGCGCGGAATGGAACTGTTTCGTGTGAGCTGTGGCTTTATTTGGTTTCACTGATAGAATGAACAAGCCTGCGCGCATCAGAGTGACATGTCGAGAGAAAGTTTCTGGTGGACTGAACCCAGTACGTAGTCCAGGGATTTGATATGTCCACGACGGCATCAGCAATGAAGGTAGTGCCTACTTCATATAAACTTTCTAAGCAGTCTAATGTTACATTTAGTTTGGCCAAGTGAAACAATGCATTTGTTAGCTTACCAGCAGTCAGGTAAATATCACAGACCTAATAATGTTGTTTATGTTGACTATACATTGTTTGCCTTTACATCATAATGTATTAGCATTA
>JACXGM010015131.1:0-21835 GCA_016801145.1 Umbra pygmaea | reverse complement strand
TGTGTGTGTGTGTGTGTGTGTGTGTGTGTGTGTGTGTGTGTGTGTGTGTGTGTGTGTGTGTGTGTGTGTGTGTGTGTGTGTGTGTGTGTGTGTGTGTGTGTGTGTGTGTGTGTGTGTGTGTGTGTGTGTGTGTGTGTGTGTGTTTGTGCACATGCTTGTGTGTGTACGTAAACGTGTGTGTCTCTTGGGTGTGATAACATGAAGACTTCATTATCAGAAGGGTAAAGAGGAGCTTAGGCGCTAGCTGGATTTTCCATCCAGCACCTATTTCCGTTCTCCTCTGAGATGCATGTCCTTCAGCACATTTTCAGAGTCTGCTGGGGTGGACAAGGCATCTAGCAGGATAGTCGCTGGAAGTCTTTGCTGCACAGCCCGTCTGCTGGGGTGGACAAGGCATCTAGCAGGATAGTCGCTGGAAGACTTTGGTGACGGTCCTATGTAACCGATGATGAGGGCGTTTGGTGGCTCAGCCGTTAAGGAGTCAGATTTGTAGACGGACGGTTGTCTGACTGTGCCAAATGGCGTTGTCCATGAGCAAAACACCTTAATCTACGTTTCTCAAGGGGATGTCCCTGCATTCACTGCATGCTGCTATGACTGCTTGACTAAAATGTAAAATGATCTACTGTATCTATACCATAGGACGGTGATGCTACGTATCGCCTGTCAGATAATGCACTGTGCTAAATATGGGGAGCATTGTTCAGAGTGATTCACAGTGACAGAATGAGACAGGTGTGTTTTCTGTTGGCATTTGAGGATGTGCAAACTTACATGTCTTCTCCGCCTCATACTTGCATTTATCTGCTGTGTTATAACCCCCTCCATGTTCCTGTCCTTGGATCCCATCCCTCCATTCCAAACAGAGGACATGGTTTATGCTGACAGATGCGGCAGTGGCTGTATCCACTGGGATGGATGGGGTTTGGTTTGAAGGGGATTTTATTATCGTATCTCTCTCTAAGTTGCTAGCAGTATTTCTAATTCTCTTATCTCCACATTGCAAATGGCTTGGATGTGAAGACGCTTCCCAGTTTCCCATTCAACTCCCTAAAGCCTAAACATTCCCGTAGTTAATTCCCAGACCTATTCCAAAACCCATTCCCATCTTCTCCTCATAGCACACTATACAACCCCTACGAAGAGACGACCACGAGGACTGTATACTGTCCTGGAGATGTAGCCCCGGACCAAAAATAATCCCTGTCCATGACATCACCATAGATGTCCATTTAAGCTTCTAATCCATCGCCATGCCGCTCTTCTGTTAACGTATCAGATTTAATTTCACCCTGATAATTAGTTTCTCCTGATTTGTGAGGCAACAGAAGACCATTCACCTACAGTGCTGAGGTGTGAGATTAGCGCATACCGGCTAATTGTCAGGTTGTATTATTTTGTTTCTGATGACTCTCATAGAGGAATTAATGGGTCAGAACATGTCAACCAGGAAGATACTCATTGAAATTTCCGAGATAACGAATAGATTTTTTTAGTTTTCCACTAAACATTTACAATTGTTTCTGCGGCACACAATAACAAGCGAGCAGTATAGTGCCCTGTACTCCACTGCTGGTTTGCTTCTAAACCTAAGCAGGGTTGGGCCTGATCGACCCCTGGTTGAGAGACCAATGCTGCTGGAAGTGGAGTTGGAGGGCCAGTAGGGGGCACTCGTCTCTCTGGTCTAAAGATCATTCCCAATGCCCCAGGGCAGTGATAGGGACACCTGCTCTGTGTAGGGTGCTGTCTTTTCGATGTGACAGTAAATGGGTGTCCTGACTCTCTGTGGTCACTTAAGATCCCATGACACTATTCATAAGAGGAGGGGTGTTAACCTCGGTGGCATGGAGAAATTTAGACTATGGCCTTCATAACGTCATGGCAACCTAATCATTCCCAGCTTTCTATTGGCTCATTCGTCCGTCCCCCCCCACCTTTCTCCTTGGGCCGTTGCTGCTGAGCTTCTGGTCTCTGTCAGCTTGCCTGTTAAAATAAAGGTAAACAAACTAACTAACAATGATTTCTGTTCTCCATTCATTCTTCTAGAACGATGTGTCAGCATGTCATTTAAAGAACCGTTGAACGTGACTAAAAGTGTGGCCTTACTCATGAAGCCTCTCTGAGTTACGCTTAGTAATAATGTTTAGTAATAATGTTTAGTAATAATGTTTAGTAATAATGTTTACTAATAATGTTTAGTAATAATGTTTAGTAAATATGTTTAGTAATAATGTTTATTAATAATGTTTAGTAATAATGTTTAGTAATAATGTTTAGTAATAATGTTTAGTAATAATGTTTAGTAATAATGTTTTCAAGGAACCCTGAAGTTTGTGAGTACTGTTGCATAAGTGGTGTCTGTAGGTTTACATGACGAGGCTTATACACTTAACTTTATATTAAACTTCTTGCGGGTTACTGTGGTAGATCGTCATTAAGCGCTTCTTCTAAATTGTCTGTTGTTATAAAACTTGTGGTTGGTTGAATTTGAGTGTTATAATCCCCTCTGAAACTACAGTGGAAGAGTTCCCCTTTGAAACATCCGTGGAAGACTGACCCACTTTTGACACTTTAAACAGCTCCAATCCTTTTGTCTTTAAATACCTAATAGCATAACATTTAACTGAACTCTGGTTATATACTGCACTCTTTTCCCTTTTGTGTTGGTACTGAGTATTTTCCTAAATCTGAAGATAAATACATAATTTAGTGTAGAAATATTTCACATAGATGGGTTGCTATCATTAAAGTGTGGTCTACTGTAAACTCATCTTCTCTAGCTTTAGAGTCAGGGTTGTTAGGTCCTCACCAGTGGGTCACTGTGGCCCACCCAGTGGACAGTCCAGACAAGTCTTCTTTGTTATTGTTGGTATTGATCCGACTCCAGTTGCCGCTGCAATACGTGTTATGACATGGGCGCTTCACAGCGTTAACGGATTCCTGTCGTCAGGGCAATGAAGGCTGATCCATCATAATGTGATGACGGTAGCTGAGCGTGTCAAGGTCAGAGGTCAGGTTGTTAAACCCTCACTGCAAGCATGGCAGGAAAAGATGGTACAGTGCCCATTTCTACATGTCAGCATTTATTATCTGTAGTCAGACTGACAATGCCTAGTGACGATCGATGGGAAGACATACACAGAACATGTCCTGGAATATACGGAAATCATATCAAATCTTACACTTTAAAACATAGTATCTAACTTCTCCACTGTTATCTCTGTCAAACTGCTTCTTGTAATAGGTTGTTTCATTGAAATGTTTTTTTTAAATAATAAAATAAAGTATCCCAATAAATGTATTTCAAAAAGTAAGTGTTAAAGTGTAAAAAACTGTCATTGGCATGGACCCTCAATTATATAGCATCCCTTCCACAAAGAGGACATGCTATTAATAATTATTATAATCTACTGTACTATTTTAATCACACATTGCCTAAAATTGCTAATTAGTTAATATCAGGATAAACTCTGATGAGCAAAATAACACTGGCAATAAGCTACAAACTATAAAAAGGCAAGCTATAATGTTGATTAAGACAGTGAGCTGAAGGTTTGCAGGCGCCAATTCGCTTCAGGGCATCGCTAGAGCGTCTGAGACAGGAAATCCCAGCTGATGATGCAGCCTCCTCCTCGGATGATTCCCTGGGACAACCTGCATCACCACTGGGGATTCCCTGTCACTCGCCAGCCCTTGTGGGATAGACAGTCTCAGAATTACAATCAGAGAGGGAACAGACTGCCGGGGAGAGAGCTACACTAGTAATTAGTGTTACCTGTGGCCAATGATCATGAGTCTACTTGGGCTGCAGGTTTCTGCTGTAAATCTTCGACACCACTCAAAGGGTTAGCTTCCTAGTAGGCGCTGTGGTGACGTAGCATCCGCCCATGAGTGACAACCACCTGAAACAATCTTGCACAACTAGAGGTAACCAAACCCTACCCTTGTTCTGTCTTTGTGTGGCAGCCAGTCCACCGCAGAACCCACTGAGTGAGGCTGTAACAGCTGCACTTGTGAGCTTCTTTAGTCAAAGGAAATGTGCCAGAACAAAAACAATGCAGGAGAGATTAAGTATGCCCCAAAAAAATCCATAAAGCAGTAGCCAGGAGGTAATATTATTTATAATGTTACATATGGACCGCCCTGCACCCCTTTTGCTTTGATCGGTGTCTCCCTGTCAGTGGAGAGTGGAGCCTAGCTTCACTGCATAACTGACTGCTTGGCATAATGGCAGACAGCAGCTGGGAATGGAGATGACAAACACATACTTGCCACTCATACATCATCAACGATACTGCAAGCCCAAAGGCCCAGGAGTTTTCCTCAGTAGAACCCATTCAGTTGTGTGGAACCTGTAGTCTGGTTCCATAATCACAATCACTATTATCATCACCTGGACCAGTTACAATGTGTTCCTATTCTTGTTAAATGCTTGGTTTCGAATTCCTTCCATAACTGACTATCTAGTAGAATTGTAAAATAAAAGACAACTAATAATACAACAATAGAATAATAGAGCAACATACAGACATTATACTGGTAAGAAATGTATTATATTAGTAGCAGCAGCAAAGACATATAAAGTTTAAGGATGTTAGTAGCTGGATAATACAGTATCTTATCAGTAGAAACTGTCCAGTCTTCGCTCACCAACCACTTCGTTAAGTACATCTTGCTAGTACATTTTACATTTTGGTAATTTAGCAGAGTGATTTACAGTGAATACAGGTTGGACCCCCTTTTTCCTTCAGAACTACTTTAATTCTTTGTGGCGTAGATTCAACAAGGTAATGGAAACATTCCTCAGAGTTGTAGATTTGTTGGCTGCACATCCATGATACGAATCTCCTGTTCCACCACATCCCAAATGTGCTTGATTGGATTGGCATCTGGTGACTGTGAATGCCATTTGAGTACAGTGAACTCATTGTCATGTTCAAGAACACAGTTTGAGATGATGTGAGCATTGTAACATGGTATGTTATCCTGCTGGAAGTAGCCATTAGAAGATGTGTACACTGTGGTCATAAAGGGATGGACATGGTCAGCAACAATATTCCTGTAGCCTGCGGCTACAATGCTCAATTGTTACCAAGGGGCCCAAAGTTTGCCTAGTAAATATCCCCCTCAGCATTACACCACCACCACTAACCTGAACCGTCGATACAAGGCAGTCATGTGCCGGCTGGCTGGCGGGGATGGATGGGTGGGTGTTTGTTTGGTCCTCACAATCTAATGGGCCAACTGCAACACTTTTTCTAGAGCTTTCTGGTCCCGCTTACTGGTGTTTCTATTTCAAGCGTATTTGTCACAACAACAGAAATGCATAAGCAAGTACAGTGATAATAGTGTACCAAGGCTCCAACAATGCATACGTAGTACAAAGGAAAATAAAAGAAACCTACTGTATGTACAGTTAGGTCTGGAAATATTTGGACACTGACACAATTTTCATAATTTTGGCTCTGTACGCCACACCAATGGAATTGAAATTAAACAACTAAGATGCAATTAAAGTGCAGACTTTCTACTTTAATCACTGGCATTCTGCTAGCAACACTACGGGCCCTATGTTGCACCCGGCGCAACACAGCGCAAAGCCCAAACGCAATTGTCTTTGCTAGTTTTAAACCGACACAGCTGTCAATGTTCCGTCCGGCGCCTGTGTCGTTTCAATAGCAAATGCACCTGCGCCAATATTTGCACCCATGGGAGTGCTGGTCTAATAGGAAGGTGTGTTCAGGATAATTCTGGGTGTATTGTTATCTTGATTCATCGGAAAGTGATTGAAATCTGGTCTAAAGTCAATGGTGCAGCAAATTAGTCAAATGCACCTATGGCATAGGCACAGCGCGTGCACACTATGCTTGTTGCACACACACAGGGAAGCGCAGCAGCACACAAACATGCAAAAGATTACTAATAAAAATATTACGATGCAAATCTGCTGTCATAATAGCAATGTGTGAAGTACAAACGCGCCTGGCTCTTAAAGGGAATGGGAGATGAGCCTCTGATTGGTTTATTTGTGACGTCTTAGGTCATAGCTCTAAGGTGAAGTCCTTCAAAATAAAATCCAGATGCTCAATGCATATCAAAGTGTATAATTCTTTAGTAAGTTTAGTGAACTCTAAACATAGGCCGAGCTTTAGTTTAGCTGTTATAGAACAATCTGCATAGACTAGTATGGTATGTATAATATACACATAACTATTGTTCTTAAGCCTTCAATGTCTAAGGGGGTTTAAGTCCACCTGGCACAAGGTTGATACAGGTTAATATACCTACATGTCACTATTTACCTATACATTTTTTTAAACCCAGCTATTTATCCCTTCCAGAATTTTTTTTGCAGGACTATGTCTTGTCTTATATCTTTGCAGAGTTGTTATTTTGTCATTTTCACATCTACTTCCTTGTCTGTAATGTTTTTAGTAAAAAAAAGACAGTCAAAACTTTAAGGCGTGATTTCTCCTGCTCTGATGAACCCATATAGACAGTCTACCACTCATTATTTGCAGAATCCCCTCTTTCCAATGGTACCAACCATTAGTTACTAACATGTACTGTTCCTTTTTTTACATAACTCTTTCTTCTGCTTAAAAGACCATTAGACGGCCTTTGTTTATAGCTCACTAACCTTACTAAGTAATTATACACTTTGATATGCAGTGACCTTTGGGCTTTTATTTTGAATAAAAATATACTGGACCTATGACATCACTTTTAGTGTTGCTAAAAGAATGCCAGCGAAGGCCTAAAATGTCACGGCACGCCACTGGATGAACCATGTGAGTGCCCTTCACCATCCCTTATCTCTCCATGGAGTTGCGGAGATGGGTCTGGGGAAATTGGACAAGCCCAATTGAAATGGGAGGAAAATGGGAATAAATCACGCAAAAAAAAAGATGATAAATGCATGTTGGAGCAAAACGTAAAGCCCAGTGTCATAAAGCTGTGTCTCAGACATGATTCAAGTTGCAGTTGGATTGTTTATAGTGACTTGTATAACAGTCCATAGAGTAATATAGGGTTTGTATAACAGTCCATAGAGTAATATAGGGTTTGTGTAATTGTCCATAATGTCATAGAATGTTTGTATAACAGTACATAGTGTCATAGAGGGTTTGTATAATAGTCCATAATGTCATAGAGGGTTTGTATAATAGTCCATAATGTCATAGAGGGTTTGTATAACAGTACATAGTGTCATATAGGGTTTGTATAATAGTCCATAATGTCATAGAGGGTTTGTATAATAGTCCATAATGTCATAGAGGGTTTGTATAATAGTCCATAGAGTCATAGAGGGTTTGTATAACAGTCCATAGAGTCATAGAGGGTTTGTTTAACAGTCCATAGAGTCATAGAGGGTTTGTATAACAGTCCATAGAGTCATAGAGGGTTTGTATAACAGTCCATAGAGTCATAGAGGGTTTGTATAACAGTCCATAATGTCATATAGGGTTTGTATTACAGTCCATAGTGGGGATACTAGAAACAATAAGTAGCTACACATCAAATAGACTTTTAATCCTTGTTGATGTGGAACCCAAGGAACTTGAAATTATCTACCTGCTCCGCCATTAAAACAGATGCAGACATTCATGTTGAGGATGTTGGTTTGGAACCAATTCGGTTTAAACCAATGAAACCCAATATATCACCCCTGACACAAAATAAATTACATTAGATTTCGCTTAAAAAACACGGAAAGACAGAATTTGTCCAAAAGTTCGATATGAAAACTAATGTTAATGTTGTTTATATCCTGAAGTATTGCTTAAGAACCAGTAATGTTGTTTATATCCTGTAGTCTTGCTTAAGAACCAGTGATGTTGTTTATCCTGTAGTCTTGCTTAAGAACCAGTAATGTTGTTTATATCCTGTAGTCTTGGTTAAGAACCAGTAATGTTGTTTATATCCTGTTGTCTTGATTAAGAACCAGTAATGTTGTTTATATCCTATAGTCTTGATTAAGAACCAGTAATGTTGTTTATATCCTATAGTCTTGATTAAGAACCAGTAATGTTGTTTATATCCAGTAGTCTTGCTTAAGAACCAGTAATGTTGTTTATCCTGTAGTCTTGCTTAAGAACCAGTAATGTTGTTTATATCCTGTAGTCTTGGTTAAGAACCAGTAATGTTGTTTATATCCTATAGTCTTGATTAAGAACCAGTAATGTTGTTTATATCCTATAGTCTTGATTAAGAACCAGTAATGTTGTTTATATCCAGTAGTCTTGATTAAGAACCAGTAATCCCCATTTTCTCCCCAGTAATCCCCATTGTTCCTGTTAAATTTGTAAACACTAAACCTGCTACGTCGGAAGCTCTGCAACCTCACATGGTTTATTCAACCACATGTCGCTCAGCCACCGATTCTTTTCACAATACTCTTCCAACATGGAAGCCTTTAGTCAGCTCATGTATGGGATGATTACACTCACAAACTACACCTCCACGATCCAATTCACAGGTGTCCAATCTGCGCACAGCGGGTCGCTGGAGAGCAACGTGGCAAGGTAGATAATCCAACTTATCTATCCCAAATATAGGGCAGTGCTATGCCAATTTGTGTTGCCTTGTGCTGGAGGTCCAGGCAAAGCCGTAGAACCCATTGTCAGGCTCGAACCACTGACTATCGTGGCGTAGTTTGCCTTGCAAGGCAGTGATTTAGCCGACTACGCCACGCAGACATCGTTTCTTTCGTTCTTTCTTTCTGTCCCTCTCTCTTTCTGTCTCGTTTTCTCACTCCTTTTCTCTCTCTCTCTCTCTGCTCTCCTTTTCAAGTGATAAGAACCTTCCTCATGAATATCCACAAAGCACCGGCAGATGTTGAATGTTAATTAATCCATTCATTAACCCCCTAACTAACCTTGCTAATGACTGACAAAGTCTCCTGGTGGACTAGAGTGCGCAGATGAGCAGGCACCACCAGGAGAAACAAAAGGGCAAGCCTCATGCAACTCACTGTTATTTGTTAGATTCTTACATAACATTACCACCAGTTGAACTTCATTAATAGTTTTTGTAATTACTTGACATTCACGACAGAAGTAGATTAATAATCTGTAATGCTTCCCTAGTGGTGCCTAGAAATCTTTGGCTGAATTTCATGGAATTTAATTTCCAGGTGTTGGAACTTTGAAGCTTAGCTCCCAGGGCTGTAATATTCCAATATAATTTTGGGAATAGGTGTTCAGCATGTGAACGTTACTCTACCACACATACATTGGCTGGATATCAATTCCACCTCCTTCATATGTAAACAGTAAATGAGTCCCCCCCCCACTCTGTCTTTACGAGAAGTCCATAAATCATTGTTGTGTCCTAACATGGTCGTTTGAATTCTATTAGCTGTAAATATTCAATAAGGAGCCTCATTTAAAAGCCGTGTTCTTCTTATCTTCTCAGCACAGCGGTGATCGTTACCCAGCAACGTCTTTTATTGTTTTGTCCAACGACAAGCAGCAATTTATAGACAATGGCCGCATAGACAGAAATGTGTTAAAGTACGTTGTAGAGAGCTAGACAGATGCTGGAAAAAAGGGGAAAGGGATAAATAGCGACCCAACCTTGTTTTACTTGTGCATGGTCAGATTTATAGACATGTCTGACTGTGATCTGTTGGGGACAGCTTGTGTGTTGTCATCTCCCACCACAACAGAAAACAGAAAGCGATGAGTCTACACAGTAAAATACACATTCATCTGATAACACATTCAGGCCCACCGGTGTGTGAAAGCCCTGGGGTGCTCAAAGTCTCACACTAAATGAGTTGTAAAGTCACTATATTGAGCACTAAGGTCCCAACAGTCCTCCTCAGGTACAGACTGCTGACAGCGCCTGATAATTGGGCATACTTTATCATTGATTCCGCGCTGATGAATGGCCTGGGATAACGCTCAATTCGTTTATTTTCTCTGGGCTCTCTTTTTCCTCTCTCTATTCTGTGGTGGGTTCTGAATGTTCCGGAAGGCGGGGGCGAACGTTCTACTGCAGGACGTGAATGGGAACATTCCGCTGGACTATGCCACTGAAGGATCCCAGACCAGCTACATTCTCCGAAAACACTTTGAGGAAAACGGTAACAGCACTTCTCACATGATTTAGCAGTACCCTTAACGTGTTAACATACTGTACCACAGGGTATTCAACTCTTACTCTACGATGGTCAGAGCCTGCTAGTATTCTGTTCTGGCTCATCATTAATTGCACCCACCTGGTAAACCAGGTCTAAATAAGTCCCAGATTAGAGGTTTGCTGTGAAAAACTTAGTGGCTTCGAGGGCTAGAGTTGAATCAGGCTTCTATACATACGTCACTCCAGTGGATTTCTGTTTTTCAGTGTTTGGCACAATCTCACCCACAAACAATTAGTCTGGATAAGATCCCGTCTAATATTCTGGTATTGTGTTGTAGTCCGTAGGCTTGTTTTGACCACACAAACAACCACAAAGCATGGTGTGTCAGTCTTCACAAAATATTTACATTTTATAAGAAATGCTCTCAGATTACCAAATGTTCCTGCTATGCATAGTTAGATAGCAGGTACAGGAAAACAATATTCCCACCATTTCTTTTACTAATGTTGCATATATCTAAACATTCTGATGAATAACTCCAACCTGTTTTATTGTCAGTAATGTTACATTGCTCATATTCTTGATTAATAAATTTGACAAGTGATATACTGTATGGACTAGAACAGAACTAACTGATCTAGTCCATACAGTATAAGTGTTATAATCCATACAATATAACTGTTCTAGTCCATAGAGTATATGTAGACCAGACCAAACCTATGTAGGCCAGACCAAACCTATGTAGGCCAGACCAAACCTATGTAGCCTGACCAACCCTAGGGTTAGCATGAAAGGTTTAGTATTATTAGTGTGGAGGGTTTAGTAGTATTAGTGTGGGGGGTTTAGTAGTATTAGTGTGGGGGGTTTAGTGTTATTACTGTGGAGGGTTTAGTATTATTAGTGTAGAGGGTTTAGTATTATTAGAGGGTTTAGTATTATTAGTGCAGAGGGTTTAGTAGTATTAGTGTGGGGGGTTTAGTATTATTAGTGTGGAGGGTTTAGTATTATTAGTGTGGGGGGTTTAGTAGTATTACTGTGGGTGGTTAAGTATTATTAGTGTAGAGGGTTTAGTAATATTAGTGTACAGGGTTTAGTATTATTAGAGGGTTTCGTATTATTAGTGCAGAGGGTTTAGTAGTATTAGTGTGGGGGGTTTAGTATTATTAGTGTGGAGGGTTTAGTATTATTAGTGTAGAGGGTTTAGTATTATGAGTGTAGAGGGTTTAGTATTATTAGTGTAGAGGGTTTAGTATTATTAGTGTGGAGGGTTTAGTATTATTAGAGGGTTTAGTATTATTAGTGCAGAGGGTTTAGTAGTATTAGTGTGGGGGGTTTAGTATTATTAGTGTAGAGGGTTTAGTATTATTAGAGGGTTTAGTATTATTAGTGCAGAGGGTTTAGTAGTATTAGTGTGGGGGGTTTAGTATTATTAGTGTAGAGGGTTTAGTATTATTAGAGGGTTTAGTATTATTAGTGCAGAGGGTTTAGTATTATTAGTGTAGAGGGTTTAGTATTATTAGAGGGTTTAGTATTATTAGTGCAGAGGGTTTAGTAGTATTAGTGTGGGGGGTTTAGTATAGGGTTTAGTAGAACTAGTGCCAAAGGTTTTAGTTCTATTAGTGTGCCTTCTCTTGCTCTTTCTCTCTTACTGTAGAAAGGCCCTGTGTTATCTCTAGCTTTAGTAACTCATTTTCCTTCAGGCACATAGATTTTTCATGATACATTTATTTTGCAAGTTTCCCCATGTATAAACATGACCCTACCCTCCAGTAGTTTACAGTCTTCATTTAGCTGTCCCTTCAGTTACCTTCCACAGGCTTCACATTCTGACGCACTTCCAAAAATCTACGGTCATCACATATGTGGCACGCGTGTGTGTTTGTACCTGGATGCATTTGTTTGTTTGTATGCATCTCTTCGAGCATGCGTGTGTGTGTGTGAGTGTGAGTGGATTTGAGTGCATTGGGAAGGTGAAGTGTATCCCCAGGCTCACTGCTAGCTAAGGACTCCAGCAGTGAATGGAGAAGGTCAACAGACATCGGGGAGAAGTGACAAGACACAAAAGAGAAAACAAGGGCACAGTTGAGGCAGAACAGGATGAGAGCGACACAGACAAAAAAGGGGAGAGATAGATGGAGACATATTGACAGAGAGAAATAGAGAGATTGGGAGGAAGAGAGAGAGACAGCTGCCCACACACACTCCTGGATCTCAGCCTCACCCACCTGTTACCCTTATGGGAAGGTCGTCCCCCACACTGCCCCTAGCCTAACACCAAACCTCTAGGACTGAACACCCCGGCCTCCTATCTTGCCCACATGCAGCGTCTACTCCTACCTGCTGTGGTAATTACTACGTTACACCCTGTGAGCACAAAGCTTTTAAACCCTGAGACTCAACGTTGTGCTACTTCCTGAAGTGTTTGCTAAGCAGACTCAACCAGCGTTTGGGGATACACAAGTCAACAAGAATTGTTGAAATGTGTCCTTGGTTCATTCATTTTCTGGAAATTAAATTGAGAATGCAGCACTTACGTTTGAGCCAACGTATCTCAAAATGTCATCGCTGTGTGCAAGTTGCAAACCCACATTGTCGTTGGGTTTTGATTTGACTGTCTGAAAATGTTCAGTTTAATTAATGTGATATCAGAGCTTTCGCCTGCACTAATCGCATCTCAAGTCCTAGTAGTATAAAGTAGGGCTGGGCGATATTTCAATATTTATCATTATCAAGTTTTTTTAATAATATTGAGAAGAATATCCCCTATCAACATTTCGCGAAAACAGCTGGTTTTGTTCTGAAACAAAGAAACATCCAACAAATGAGGAGTATTTCATATTGCTTGTAGTTCAGTTTTACATGAAACTTCTAAACAGAAATATAACCAGGTCAATCAATAATTTTTGTATGTATTGTTTGTATTTGTTTATACAGCAGACTTGATAAAATGAAGTCACAGCAGGTTCTATATATATTTATATATATTGTCAGTCATATCGTATCGAAAAAAATATCTATTTTATATCGTGATATCATTTTTTTGATATTTTTTTTATCTCCCAGACGTAGTGTTAAGGGACTCAGTTTCAGTATGTTATGTAATACCCTTTTATATCACAATATCTGCCTTTTCTTAGCTCTAATACTAACTGAATCCTAGCCCGTTCCTAGCTCATTGCTAGCCTGTTCTTAAGCAATTTTCTAATTATAATTGAGTATAAAATATTCACCCTAGAGTGCCTAGAAAGCCCTAGAGACAAAAACACTAAATATTTTCCTTGATTTCAAAGAATATTACCAAAATTGTATGCAGTCCACTGTACACCTACAGAGCAAAAGGCTAGGAGGAGGTAGAGAGGATCTAGGCAAACTTAGTCAACCCTGAGGTAAATAAATCAAGAAATACTATTGATTAGTTGATCGATTCATATTTGACTGTGTGGTTTTCTAGTCTTCAGTGACATACCGGTAACAGAAAACATTTGTTGATATGTCCTTTGTTTCAAGCCAAAAGTTTCTATTTGCCGCAAATAACCAATAAATCCATGGTGAGGAGTTCCATGGTTACCAAATTTGATGGGAAAATAATGACAATGGTAACAGATGGTGTTGACTTTTCTATAGGCAGGCATGGTGGCCTAGTGGATAGCACTGTGGCCTCACAGCAAGAAGGTTCTGGTCATCCCAGGCCTTTCTGTGTGCAGTTTGCATGTTCTCCCTTGTCTGCATGGGTTTCCTCCGGGTGTTCGAGTTTCCCCCACAGTCAAAAAGGTGCAGATTAGGTACTACCCCAAACAGGAATATAGAGCCGTTATAGGACAGCATCCTTTTACAGACAGTCTGTAGATTTCTGTGCATTCTCAAGAAGACATTCATCACAAAACCACCTTGGTATGAGGAAAACTGTGATTTGTATACAGGGACATCGTACTTGTCAAGTGGGTTTTGAGTGTGTCTGCGTCCAGGCTTGAGTTTGTCCTGCATTAATGTGTGTGTGTTTGTGTTGCGCCAGGTGTCGATGTGTCGTCCATGCGCACCATTCACATCCAGAGGCCCAACAACATGTTGTCTGATGTTAGACAGCTGGTTTCCAACCGAGGCAGTCTCAACCAACGCAATGATGACGGGGTCACGCTGGTGAGGGTTTTCTGCTCTAAATTACCTGCCCACTAATCATTAGCTCCTTTCTTTCTTTCTTTCTTTCTTTCTTTCTTTCTTTCTTTCTTTCTTTCTTTCTTTCTTTCTTTCTTTCTTTCTTTCTTTCTTTCTTTCTTTCTTTCTTTCTTTCTTTCTTTCTTGTTTGCTTGCTTGCTTGCTTGCTTGCTTGCTTGCTTGCTTGCTTGCTTGCTTGCTTACACTTTCTGTAATTTTCACTCTGTTAAACCATTACTTGTTAGTACATGGTTCGGTGTAGTTTATCCCTAGAACCAGCTCAATGTTTCTTGTGTTTCTTGCTCTCTCTCCCTCCCTCTGTCTCTCTCTCCCTCCCTCCTCTCTTTTTCACTCTCTCCCCATAGCTCCACATAGCGTGTGCTAGTGGTTACAGGGATGTGGCGTCTCTCTTGCTGGAGAACGGGGCGGACCCTCAGCCGTCTGACAACAGCTATTGGACACCTCTTCACCTGGCTGCCAAGTATGGACAGGTATTGGCCTCTGACGTTTACATTAAATGTTTGTTGTTAAATGTTTGTTATAATGTTTGTAATTTTCATAGCAACTTACAAATAATTGCATGTTTTAATACCAATAGTATGTTGCTATCTTGTCTAGATCATTAAAGGCAAAGTAAACAAAATATGATATAGTTTTCATTGGTTAAAAAATCAATACTGGCTAACTAGTTTATAAATCAGTAAAGAAAAACTGGTTATTGGTTAAAAGACAATTACTGGCTAACAAACAATAAATAGTGTAGTACAGGGGGGTCAGATGGCTCAGTGTTTAGGGGTTCACGCTTGTAGTCAGAAGGTTGCTAGTACAATTCCCGACTGTTCCAAATGCTGTGTCCTTGAGCAAGGCATTTTACCCTACGTTGCTCTAAAGGGATGTCCCTGTATTCACTGTAAGTCACTCTGGATAAGAGCTAAATCACTAAAATATAAATAACTTGTTTTATAGATTTATTTTAACTTATTTACACAGGTAAGCCGATTGAGAACAGATTCTCATTTGATAAAATGACTTAGCCAAGATGACATAAAATTACGTATAAAATACAGAATGCAGACATTCAGGAGTATACATTAGAATGTATATGTGCAGTTTGTGCAAAAGAGGTCTAAATTAGAGGTAGATCAGTTGGTGTGCAAAGTAGCAGGGCAATACCAATGGAATAGTTAACACTTGAGCATAACTGTGCAAATGATAATGTGCAAATAACATACAAGGTATAACTGATTGAGCAGAATATGTCAAAAATACAAAGAAACTGACAGAAATGCAAAGACAGGGTGCGAATGAGGGAGGCATGTAGCTTGGTGGGGCATTACTGGCTAACTAGATTATATAGATTAGTACAGGCTAAATGGACCTTCACTGGCTAACTACTTTTTACATCACCATGTGCACTTTCCTTTTATTTACCTGAGATAATACCCTGCTCCCTCTACCTCTCTCTCTTTGTCTTTCTGTGTCTGTTCTCTCACTCATTTCCTTTCTGTACTAATAAACGGGTGTTTTTGGGCCTATTGATCTGACTATAGCTCAAAGTGCTGGCACGGCACACCATGCATTCATTAATGCTTTTCGGATTAGCGATTTAATGGTGTTTCTCACTGTGAATGAGATTGATATCAGCACAGGGATGAAATGGGGGAAGAGGAGGGATTTGAGTACAAGGAAAGGCAGAGGGAAAGGAAAGCAGTTGCATTAAAATCTTGCTGACATGTTTCAAAATATAATTCCATTTCTGGAGTTGCATGGTCGGGCAGCTGACAAAGAGAATATTCATATTTAGAAAATGTTCTTTGTTCCTCCACAACCCCCAGGGCAGTTCTCTGAAGTTTTCCACAGTAACATTGCTCTTCCATTCTGTTACCTTTCGCAGCCCCTCCCATTTTCACCTCTGACTACGCTACCCCCTCCTCCATCTACGCCTCACTCTCCTTTCTGTTACCTTATTCAGTCTTCTCTGATAAGAAAGTCACTCATGCAGTGAGGCGTGTGTGTGTGAAGCACAGAACAGATTAGGCTTCCTCTGCCGTCCTAAAATCACCTTAGCCCTCCCCTGACACCCTATCCACTCCAACTGAGCCTCCATAGTCCTGCCACCGCATCCCAAGTAGACTGACACACACTTGAGCTCCTCCACTCTGCCCCTCACTGTTATTAACAGGCGCCTTCAGACGTCATTCTGCCAGCTCCAAAACGATTCCTATTACACACATGTTTCTCGATTGAATTAAGTGGTTTTGCAATTCAGCCTAGGTAAGCTAATTAAACAACTGTGAAAGAACGCTTCTCTTGATTCCCCGCACACCTTCGTTGCAGTGGGCGTGGCCTGATGTGGCATTGGTTGTTTAGGGGTCACTGGCATTTGCTCGTTTCTGTTTTCTGCTGCTTCCAGTAACATTAGCTCATACATTCATTCATTTCTGCTGTTTCCTTAGTGACATCTGAAGCTACTACTTCACAGCGTGTAATTGGCTAATATTTGAATATCCTTTATTAACATCTCTACCCTTATTGTTCTCTCAGTTTTTATAATTAAAATTGCCACAAAGTTTAAACTTTTTCCTGGTCCCTATCTGATGTTGAACTCATCCAGTGGGGTCATTACTGTGGTGACAGTGGTACAGTACGTCTGTTCAGTGGAGGGTTAGTGTGTGCCTTCTGGACATTCTCTGGTCTGTATCTGGTCAGAGGTTAATCTTATGAATGTTGATACAAAGTTGTATCTTTGCTTGTAAGCTCATTCTACCACAATATGACCTATTAATTTGAATCCCTTTGCATTTTACCACTTAAAAAAAATAATAAGTCTGTCTGTACTTCTCTATTTCTCTTGAATATTACATTATAAGCTATGAATAGTGTAGTAATGTATGGAAATGATTTTGACTAAGCATGACAATAGAATACTAAGAAATGAATTAATACTAGTCTGTGCCCCACCGGTTTTCTTTTCCTCATGGTAATATTGCAGTAATACTGCAGTTTATGCAGTATTTTGATTAACAGATCTGGAAATGTGAAGATTTGGTTTCAAATGTATTTCTCTGTGTGGGGGGTGACATTTTTATGTTTGTTGCTTATTTAAAATTGAACAGTTTTATGTCCAACACATTGATTTTATAACATCATGTTTTCCCCCCGGGCACCACCTTATATTAATCTGTAAAGCAGGCAGTCATGATGAAAAAAATATTTAAAAAAATTTAAATTAACAAATAGTACATAAGAATACCTTGCTTGTATTTTGTGTGTGCCTGTCATTAGGGTGTGCAGAATGTATACATGGTCCATTGTGCAATATTGTGGGAAGAAGAAAATTTGCTTTGGATGCTGTTTTCAGTCCATCTTATTCTGTCGATCAGGCTCTGTTGAAATCCTTGTCTTCTCTAGAGAGGGTGTCAGGAATGTCTTCAATAGACACACTGTCAGGTGTAGTACCTCTGACCTCCACTAGATCAGAGAGCAATGAGCTGTAGCATGTCAAGATGGCGCAGAGCTTTGATGTTCTCTGTCATGCTAATAGATGTCAGTGATGTATGTGTTTGTGCACCAGCCGCTGTCAGAATGCCTCCATCACACCCTCCTTTACACTGCATCCCCACATGTCTCACGTCAAGTCAAGAATCACATGGACCACACAGAAACATAACACACACTTCATTCAACACAGGAACTAAAGACATGTACACAACGATGTACACCTCACAGGTCCAGCAGACAGTGTGTATACTACAGGGTTGCAATGGGAAATGTACTGAAACACCGGGGGTACAGAAAGGATATTTGAGGGAAAAAGAATACACAATGTGATCTTAAATGATTTCTTGTTTTATTTTCTTTCTTGTCCGTCTGGCTCCTGTCTCTCTTTGTCTGTCTGTCTGTCTGTCTGTCTGTCTGTCTGTCTGTCTGTCTGTCTGTCTGTCTGTCTGTCTGTCTGTCTGTCTGTCTGTCTGTCTGTCTGTCTGTCTGTCTGTCTGTCTGTCTGTCTGTCTGTCTGTGTAGACAAGTATCGTTAGCCAGCTTCTGAAGCACAGAGCCGACCCAACCCTACTAAACTGCAACCAGGACAAGCCCTCAGGTATGAAACAATCACACGGACACGCACGCACACACACACACACAGACACACACACACGGACAGCCTAGATCACACCCCCTACAGACGTGAGTAAATCAAACACAAGAAAGATGTTTGATCTTTCCAGTCCTCGTCCTCGTGAAGATATTCTGCACAACCGTCTGTTCTAGTAATTACTCTGATTAAACAGAAACAACACACCCATTCTAACCCATTGATAACCATTAACCGTATGTATGTATGTGTGTGTGCGTGTGCGTGTATGTGTGTGTTTGTTTGTTTGTGGGCATGAAGTGATAAATGTGGGTGGAGGTTACTTGTCATTATCATTAGGCAAGCAGATTCATTACCCAAAAATCAAATCAACAATCAACACACACAAACACACACACAAACACACACACAAACACACACACAACCACACACACAAACACACACACAAACAAACACAGACACACACAAACACACACACACACAAACACAGACACACACAAACACACACACAAACAAACACAGACACACACAAACACACACACACAAACAAACACACACACACACACACACACACACACACAAACAAACACACACACACACAAACACACACACACAAACAAACACACACACACACACACACACAAACACACTGACTCTCACACATTAAATCATGACCTAAGAGCATTTTGATTTGATCTATTCTTAAATATGTCTCCTTTACTTAGACGTACGTAGCATAAGAGACACATACTGTACACTCACCGGCCACATCATTTGGTACACCTGTTCAACTGCTCGTTAATGCAAATATCCAATCAGTCAATCATGTGGCAACAAGTCAATGCATTACTTTTTATGTATGTAGACATGGTCAAGACGATCTGCTGAAGTCCAAACCATGTAAAAAGTAAGAAAAGTGATTAATGTGACTTTGAACGTGAGCCTTGATTTTTGCTGCGACAGTCAGATGGTAGGGGCAGAATTTGGTGTTAACAACATAAAGGTGTGGATCCATCTTTCAATGTAACGGTTCAGATTGGTGGTGGTGGTGTAATGGTGTGGGGGATATTTTCTTGCCACACTTTGAGCCCCTTAGTACTAATTGAGTGTTGTTTAAATGCTACAGCCTACTTGAGTATTGTTGCTGACCATGTCCATCCCTTTATGACCATAGTGTACCTAGCTTCTAATGGCTACTTCAGCAGGATAACGTGCCGTGTTACAAGGGTCAGATCATCTCAAACCGGTTTCTTGAAAATGACAATTAGTTCACTGTACTCAAATGGCCTCCACAGTCCCCAGATGTCAATCCAGTCAACACCTTTGGGATGTGGTGGAACGGAAGATTTGCATCACAAATCAAAAACAACTGTGTGATGCAAAAATGTAAACTTAGACATAAATCTCTGTGGAATGTTTCCAGCACCTTGTTGAATCTATGCCATGAAGAATAAGGCAGTTCTGATGGCCAAAGCAGGTCCAAGGCAATACTAGCCAGGTGTACCCAATGAAGTGGCTGTTGAGTGTATTTTCAGCACTAACCTTTTTATCCAAGGGCGTAGGAACAAGTTCGATGTTGAGGGGACACCATATATTTTTAATAAATTGTTATTATTATTAGAAGGGGCTACATTTCCCGTCTGTAACATTGGGGGGGGGCATGTCCCCCCCTGTTCCTACGCCATTGTTTTTATCTAAGTGTTTTCTTGTATACATTTGTGTGTCTTGAGTATCTGTCTGTGTCAGTATCTGTAAGAGGAGTTAAAGTGATTTGAGCGAGAGTTTGAGATAAATGACACAGGAGCTAATTTGGGCTGTAATCTCTGCCTACAGAGCTGACTGTAATTATACGACACTGCGGCTGACATTATTCCCTGTCAGGTCCCCTGGAATCCCTGGCTCATGACTTCAGCTTTTCAGTTGCTACAAAAAACATATGAACAAGAGCTGCTTGTTAGTCCCCAAATGCAAATGCGGGAGTCCCACAGAAGCGCTGACGATCAATGGCTCGGACTCCTTCAGAGATTGGCTTGTAAAACCTTGTAATTGCGGTTGATAATGTAAATACCTTTCTCAAGGGTGTCAGTGGAGCCCACTGCTGGAAGTACCCTCTGTACTAACCTGTTCAGCGTCCAGTCACCACCTCTCAGTCCTCCACCTAACCCAAGGTCAAAGCCAGTGGAGGCTGGTGAAACTGAATTGAGGAGGATGGGCTCATACTAGTGGTTAAAATTGAATAGATTGAATAGAATCTCACAATGGGTTTCGTGTGTTTAACTCCGTTCCATTTACTCTACTCCAGACCTTAATATGAACCCATCTTCCTCAAATACGGTTTACTGGCCTCCACTGATGGAAGCCCAGCACTGTCTGGACCAGTAATCAATAGTGCACTATAACATATAGGCTTAAAGCAGGCATTGATGTGACACCACAGGGACACAGAGAATCCCTTCAGATTCACTTAGACACTATCCTGAAGCGCGTGTGTGTGTGTAAGAGAGATTGATGTCCAGGGGGTGTTCCCTCAATGAACGAAAAGAGGGGATGAAGTTGAAACCCTCCCATGTGCCCTGTTAGACCTCATTACGGAACCTGACTCCCCCCGTCTCTGGAGCGCAGATGGATTGATCCTTCACGGCGTCTGCACTCTTTCTCAGCATGGGCACATCCATATGCATGTCGGGGAGGTTGCTATGTTAGAAGGAGGCCTTTGTTGAAATGAGTCAGGGCTCGAACTGTCATTGCGGACGGTACGTCTAAATAATTTGCCGCTAATATTGAGCCTATTGATCTTGACAGTTGTTAAAGTTAATGTTCATGAAGTATCTTTACAGCTAAACTCCAGCACATTTATGCAGAGGTTGAAACTACTGAAAGCACACGTTAGTGACATAAACAGGTTGTAACAGGGTTACTATTAAAACAAAGCAATATGGCCCTACGGGGTTAATCCCACACGGCGCTCTGTTTACCCATGATGCTCTCTGTCCGGCTTCCAGGTGTTGCAGCGTCTGACCGCATAATGGACATGCTGCTGAGAGCAGAGGAATCCTGGGTGGAGAGGCTGAAAGACCCCTCGGTTCCTCTGGAGCCCTTGGACCATCGCTACGATGGAGGCGCCCACGACCACACCATCCCTGTCAAGAACCTGTGAGTTTAGCATTGCTCATTTATCCACATCTGACTCAGCAAATAAAGAAATGGCCCTTTTTCAGGACACTTTATTTCTCAAGTACATGAATACAGATCTTCATTGTGAAGTGTTGAAAAAATGTTTTCCGTGCTTGTTCAATTACCTCATTTATCGGTAGACTCCGCAGCCTTGGCTTTTCCAATAACTGCCTCGACTGGTTCACCAACTACTTCACTGACAGGGTTCAACATGTCAAATCTGAGGGTCTGTTGTCTGGACCTATGGATGTCTCTATGGGGGTGCCACAGGGTTCGATTCTTGGGCCGACACTTTTTTCTGTGTATATTAATGATGTCACTCGTGCTGC
>JACXGM010015130.1:0-21680 GCA_016801145.1 Umbra pygmaea | reverse complement strand
GAACACAAAAGAAATGTAGGTTTAATGCAGGTTTGAATGGCATGTCAGGACGTTGAAAAAATAATTTGCAATGATTGGATATTGACTATAGGGTAAATTCAAGGTGATATAGGCTATGTAATTATTTAGGTTATGTAAATATAACATTTTAGAAAACAATTCCAATTTTGTTAAAATACGCATATTATTATTAGAATGTAAATTATACCGGGCCGGACAGCTGCAGGCGAGATGCTATCGCATTTCAATTGTCTGTAGACTGGCTAACAGTAGCTCTAGAGAAAATGGTAGTATGATCTTCTTGGCCTGGGATTAATACATATTAATTCAAATGTGCAAAATTGTTTTAGCACATGAGATTTTTGCATTTGTTGAAAAAAGTTAAGCTGTGAGGCCTTCATCTGCATATTCATTTAGGGGAGGAGGCAAGGCGGGATCAGTTGCTCGTTCACGTGCGGTCAATCTCACGTTGATTGTGATTTATAAAGGAAAGGTGCGCAGGACCTGGCGTACGACCGGTTTTATACATGTGAATTTTTCTGTGCATACGTACTTTTCCAGTTTTGGCCGTACGCCATCTTCTGGTATGTAAGCTGCGCAATCTTTTATACATGAGGCCCCTGGCCTTGGAGATGTTTACATTTCTATCATTTAGTAGAGCAACTTACACTGAATAAAGACTTACAGTGAATAAAGACTTACAGTGAATAAAGACTTACAGTGAATAAAGACATACAGTGAATAAAGACATACAGTGAATAAAGACATACAGTGAATAAAGACATACAGTGAATATAGACATACAGTGAATAAAGACTTACAGTGAATAAAGACTTACAGTGAATAAAGACTTACAGTGAATAAAGACATAGAGTGAATAAAGACATACAGTGAATAAAGACATACAGTGAATAAAGACTTACAGTGAATAAAGACTTACAGTGAATAAAGACATACAGTGAATAAAGACTTACAGTGAATAAAGCAACATAGCCAAGGAGTAACTTAGGGTAAAATGTCTCTCAATTACACATTGATATTTGGCTATTGGGATTCGAACCGAAAACTGTCTGACCACAAGCCTGACTCCCTAACCACTGAGCCATTTGAGTCTGACTCCCTAACCACTGAGCCATCTGAGTCTGACTCCTTAACCACTGAGCCATCTGAGTCTGACTCCTTAACCACTGAGCCATCTGAGTCTGACTCCTTAACCACTGAGCCATCTGAGCCTGACTCCTTAACCACTGAGCCATCTGAGTCTGACTCCCTAACCACTGAGCCATCTGAGTCTGACTCCTTAACCACTGAGCCATCTGAGTCTGACTCCCTAACCACTGAGCCATCTGAGGCCCTAGATATCTGTGGGACAAGTGGGGAGGAGATTATGCAGGTGTAGCATGACCTCATTCTCTATTCTTCTACTCTCTCTAATTATACATAATGTATACCCACACAAACACACACAACCAGCCTGCAAAAATGTTAAATATTTCAAAGGTCTCTTTGTGAAAACATCCTTTAACGTCCTAAGTCCTTGCATCCACATGTGGACATCACATTTTGGGTTGTCTATACAACAAGAGCTCGGGTCTTAGGAGGTTAAGGGTACAAAACACTGACAATGCTGACAGACATAACACCTCCTCCACACAGAATGCCTGTAGCAGCTCAGCTGACACGAGCAACACATTGCTAGCTGCTTTGTCCGTGATTTTTGTAAGCGTGCAATCTGAAGGCCACGTGCTGTTAAGACTACCGAATATCAGTGTATACACACACAGACACACACAGACACACACAGACACACACAGACACACACAGACACACACAGACACACACAGACACACACAGACACACACAGACACACACACACACACACAGACACACACACACACACAGACACACAGACACACAGACACACAGACACACAGACACACAGACACACAGACACACAGACACACAGACACACACAGAACAATTCCATTTTCACAACATATGCTTTTGTGCTCATACTGTACATTTACATACCCTTGGCCAAATTTTTTCATTTTCTGAAAACTGATCACGCAGAAAACATTCCTTTTATTTAGGGATAGTAGTCAGGTGAGGCCATTTATTAATGACATCATTATGATTTAAAAAGGTTCTCTCACAATGATATCTGAAATCACCCAAGTGGCCCAGATCAAAAGTTCACATAAAAGTTCGTATAGGCCTGATAATACACACACACAGCTTTTACATGGCTATTATGAGTAGGTGTCCATGTTTGATTTGTTTGATTGTAATTAGTGTCTGTTTATAAATAGTTGGTGAGTTTGGTTTGCTGGATACTGAGCCATGGGGAAAGCAAAATAACTTTCAAAGGACCTGCAGGAAAAGTTAGTTGAACTTTAAAATCAGGAAAAGGATATCCAAAGACTTGAAAATGCCAATCAATATTGTTCAAACTCTGATAGAGAAGTGGAAAAGTAGGGGTTCTGTTGATACCAAGCCACGGTCAGGTAGACCAATGAAGATTTCAGCCACAACTGCCAGGAAAAATGGTCAAGATGCAAAGAATATCCCACAAGCAACTTCAGCTAAAATACAGGCTTCTCTGCAAAAAAAGTGGCTGTTTCGAGATGCACAATAATGAGGTACTTGAACAGAAATGGGGCGCATGGTCGAGTTGCCAGAAGAAAACTGTTACTGCGCCAATGTCACAATATGCCCGCTTACCATTTGCCAACAGCACCTATACTGCTGGAACAAAGTAATTTGGTCTGATGAGACCAACACTGAACTTTGTGGTCCTGGACAAGGCCTATGATGAACAGTACATCATCCCTACTGTGAAGCACGCAGGTGGATCTCTGATGTAATTGGGGGTGTTTCAGCGGCAAAGGAGTTTAGTCAAAATTGTCGGCCAGATGACTGCAACATTTTGTTGGGAAATATTAGAGACAATTTCCATTCATCAGCCTCGACTTGCCAACATGACATGATCCAAAACACAAGGCCCAGTCGACACTCCAGTGGCTACAGCAGAAAAAAGTGAAGGTTCTAGAGTGGCCATCACAGTCCCCTGACCTCAATATCATTTAGCCACTTTGGGGAGATCTCAAACATGTGGTTCACACAATACAACCCAAGAATTAATGAGACCTGGAGGATTTTTATCAAAAACAATGGGCAGCTTTACCACCTGAGAAAATAAAGGCCCTCATCCTCCACAAAAATCATACAAGACTCGAAAACCTCATTGATGCTTAAGGGGGAAAATACAGAGCAATAAGAACTAAGGGTATGCCTACTTTTGAAGAGGGACCATCTCATTATTTTTGTGTTTTGCCTGATCACTCATGTTTTCTTTAAAGAATGGTAAACATTTCATAAATTCTGCCAGGGTTTGAAAAACTTGAGCAGGACTGTAGTAATCATTTTAAAGTTCATGGCAAACTGGTTCCATATTGGAGACAAAATCAGGCCATTATAGACTGGGCCTTACTTCTGGATGAGCTGTTTTTGATCTTGTAGTAGAGGAACTGGGAGATGAGAAGAAGATCAGTGAAGATGTAGAACACTACTGCCACAATCTAAAAAAGAGATTAGAATTTAATATGATTTCACAATGGCACCCTCTCCTGGTAGGCATAGGCAAGTGCCAGGGCAAGGTTAAAGGCCGAAAATAACAGCTGGTCTGCAATTGTATAACTGAGAAATACACCATTACACCACATACTCTAATGACCAATATAAAATAGATCATTTAGATATTGGCTACAAATGTGCAAATACTTAGAGCCCTACAGTTTATGGGATCAAATAAGGGCCAATAATATTTAGAGGTTGTGAAGTGATGTTTGCATATGTAGAAATATTTTGTGAATGTGTAAAAACGTTTTGCATCTGTAGAAATATTTTGTGAATGTGTAAGAACGTTTTGCGTCTGGAGAAATATTTTGTGAATGTGTAAAAACGTTTTGCATCTGTAGAAATATTTTGTAAATGTCTGCAAATGTTTTGTGCAACACTGGATTTACAAAACCCAAGTTACCCATTTTAACTGTGGCAAAACAGGGCCAAAATGTTATCCAATCAGCACTTTGCTTATTGATTGGTCAATCAGAACGCTGCCCGATGGACCATTTCAATCCTTAATGTAGCTAGCATTACACAGGATTCTGTGTATTTCTTATATATTTAAAAGGTACAATATGTAGTTTTCCAAAACAATAACAAAAGACGTACTTTGCATTAAAAAAGCAAACATCACTATACCTATATTATATATCTATATTTCTAGTTGTGTACTTACATTATCCTAAATGTTTCCACCAACTTCCAAACCCAGAGAAATTTGTCATATAATTTGAAGACACGGGACGTTTCATTTTGTCTTCCGTCAATGGAGTCACATACCATTTGACTGCTCTAGTTGCTCTAAGTTCCAGGGAACTGCAAAACATTACGTGAATAAAGTAATAATATTTTTAACAATACATTACTTTGTCAGTGAACAATTTTTCTGCCGGAGACGCTCGATTGGAAGGTTGTCATTGACGACGATAACAAAACCCATGATCCCACGCTACTTCCTGACGTCATCTAAGTAATTCATCTAAGTACATCTTTTGCTATTGTTTTGATTGAGAGACCCCTAGCGACCGAAAACTACATATTGTACGTTTAAGCGATCCAGATTGCAAATGTAAATGGTCTTATTAAAATATTATATGTTAGTTAATATTTCACACTACTCTCATAGAGTTTATTGGCATATTTTCAAAATGTGTAATGTTTCCTTTGTTGTTAATCTATTTTTATCACGTTGAATTAAATGTTATTATTCTGAAGGCGAAACTAGGAAAAGCTAGGAATCCTAGCCTGAAGAAGCTAGTGTCACACTGGTAAGTTTCACCTGTCACTTGTGAACTGTCTATGCTTGTGATAAAGCGTCAGCCTCGGACTCCTCCGTGTTGACTGACTCTAGAATGCAGAGAAGTAATGAGAACGCACCTCGCTATAATCTTTTGCCCCTTAATTGGTTGATCGGTGGGCAGCGTTCTGATTGGCTTATCAATAAGCAACGTGCAGATTGAATAACATTTTGGCCCTGTTTTGACACAGTAAATATTTCGGAACTCGTAACTTGGGTTTTGTAACTCCAGTTTTGCACAAAACCTTTGCAGACAATTACAAAATATTTCTACGGATGCAAAACTTTTTTACACATTCACAAAATATTTCCACATATGCTAAAAATCTTTACACATGCAAACATTACTTCACAACCTCTAAATATTATTGGCCCACATTTGATACCATAACAGTTCCCCCTCCAATAAAATATTCCTGTATATGCTGTATTCAAATGCTGGAAAGGTTACTGATCAGTAGTTAGCTGCAACCCTATCCAGTAAGTGTAATAAATGTATCTACATCAATGAAACACCAAATGCATATTTAATTTTCTCAAATTGTCAGAGGCAAATTTTAACTATTTTTTATGCACCAATTGAATTTTTTGAGATAAAAAATGTTCTTATTCAATTTAAATGCACATAAGAAAATTAATTCACAAACCCTGAACGGTTTATAAAGAGTACATCATGAGATAGCCATGGGATTCAAAACAAGAACTCCCATGTTTCTGACCATATTCATGCTTTTCACACAAGAGCAAACAGACGTTGTATCTGCTGTTTCATACCTGGATTGGCAGCTGGCTGGTAAGTACACAACCTATCAGACTGCTCAGGTCCCCACTGAACAGGAACAACGGAAATCCAAATGACATGGCCTCCTCCACTTTACCATTGCGATAAGCCTCGTAGACTTGCCTAAGGGCAAAAAGGAAAGATAGAAAAAAGAAACCAAGTAAAAAATATTAAGTATCGCAAAATGAAATAAAAAATGAGACAGATGAAAATGTATGAACTCACTGTAAGTTGCTCTGGATAAGATTGTCTGCTAAATGCCTATCACTCAAATGTTCTTTCTCCGAGAAAAACTTGCGCATGAAGCCCACGAGCTGGCATTTCCCATCTTTAGCAGACAAGACAGAAAAGGTTAGCTTTAAGCTATGCGACCGACAACTATCACATAAAATTAAAATGTTGTGTCCCCAAAAGCCATTAGGCCGCCAAGGTTGTGTTTTCTCTGAGAAAGAACATTTGATTTTCATATATTTACTTGTTATTTCACAAAGTCCTGTCTAGCCATTTGACAGAACAGAGCCCATGTCTCCAGCTGATGTAATCAATCCTGCCAGCTCAGCTGTGATCTCCCTTGTTGAGAGAGCTGCTTGATGAGGGTGACAGTCAATTTATTACTTGTGATTTAGGAACATAGACAAATTATAGAATTTTGTCAGGGTTCCCCTTTCAGGCAGAGTGTAAATGAAAAAAAGGAAAGAGTAAACACAGGTCTGTCAGATCCTGATGAACTGGTTCCTCAGAGCCGCACTGGCTTTGTGTCTGCTATTTCAAGAAGGGTATAATAGTAAATGCTGAGTGTTCCCATATTTCTATTCAACATGACCCATAATGGCTAGTTTGTCTCCTTTTTTGATACATTTTTTAGGCATTTTATGCTTTATTGAAGGAGACAGTGGGCCAGATTTAAATCCATTTTCCACAGTAGACATGCATTACACTTGTGTTAAAAAACAGCTTTCCCAGTGTAATGGTGTGAGAGCATAGCCCCACAACAGAATAGTGTGGTTTCCAATAAAGTGAACCAGATAAAAAGGTTGTTTAGTCGCACAAAGACTGTCAGGGATTTAAAGAATGGTTTACTAAAGTAGATGCTAAGTGTTACCAAATTTCAGTTAAGTAATGACTAGTAATTTAGTTTTCACCAATATTTTATAAAGAAATATTTTTGCACATGTTGATAGATACAGTTGGAATATGAGTTGGAGTAGTACATGTGCACTGGTCACAGCTGATTGAACAGTTGATTGGCCAATTATCTCCTTTTATGTTTATGGAGGACTTAAAATCTGTTTAATCTCTGATTCATTTTTTGGACAAACATATATAAGTATATAACGAATCAATAGCATTATTTGGAAATTTGTTAAAATTTGTAATGTGATATTTTCTTATGGGAATTTAGCCTACTTTTCTCTGACATTATTACATGATATTGGAATTTCAGAGATAGAAAATAGGTGACCGTTTTTTACAACACCATCTGCGATCAACTTCTGATGACAAATCAAGACAATCTAATAACTATGTTTACCATTTAACATTAGCATTTTTGTAATTGAGAGCGACTTCATAGAATGTTTACCTGCTGAAACATTGGAAAACTTACGGTAACGTAGACAGCAAGAAGCAGAGCATCGAGATCAAGCCGATGACTACACTCCAGTATTCCCACACATTCTCCACACATTCCTCGAAAAGATATAGGATCCAAGGCGTCCCGTTAGAGCATATTGGCCGACCCAGCACCGGTGAAGTAAGGTTAGCGGCCACGTCTGCAGTCCTCTCAGGGAAGCGTGCGTGAGCCATGGAGGCACCTCGGACCGTCCCCGGTTCAAGGAATAATCCGAGCCAGCTGATGTGGAACTTTGACACCAACACAACTCCTCCGAGCCTACAGCGGGACGCCAAACACCTAGGCTAAACCTACGGTTTGGCAAACAGGCGTGGCGCTTTCCAAAGTCTACATGTCATTTAATGAATCTGCAAAGCAAAAATATTAGATTATATAATTACAATGAATATAATACATATTGCAAAAGGGAATGTACTCGGGAGGGTTAACACAATATTAAGTATTCTTCGCTTTGCATTTACATAAATAGGCACACCCTTTCTATTAATTTTAATAAAATGATTTTATGTATGAATATGACAAATATACACGTTCTCAAAAAAGCAAATGCATATCAGAATCTCTCACCTGAGGCGTTGATTTTTAGGCCTCCTTGTTACAGTGGAACGACTCTCCATTTCAACTTTGTTGTCGTAATAATATGGCAGCGTTATTCCGCTGTAATATTTGTCATAATTAGGCTATATGAAGTTATCTATGATTGTCACCCGTTCATGTCTCCCGGAAAGACGCAAAATGCCATTGTTTTACTTCCGCAATATCTCTTCCGCAAATCACATCAAAGCAGACACGCAATGGAGACTTTCGACTTAAGTCGCGCCCCCCGAGTCAGAGTCGGCCCCCCCCCCCCCGTTAATTTATTTATTCAGACGGGTTCACTAGTCTGCTTAATAAACCGTCACGTGAAAGAGCAAGCGTTGGGACTGTGATCTACTATTAGTGTCCCGCCCTGATGATAGAACATGTGCTAGTAGGTGTCTCACTATGTGGAGCCCCTAATGAATGGCAGAGTTGCCGGTTCCCTATAATAAATAAATATCTGATGCCTGTCTATTGAGTCGGCTGTCTTGTTTTCTCTGCTACCTACAATTTCTGTAAGAAACAGAACTGAGCAGAGGATAATTGACTTTAGCACCATCTGCTGGCCGTGATCCAGTAGTATGCTGATTTACTCCAGCCTATTGCTCCACTAAATCCATCATCAACTAATTAGTACAATCTGAACCCCAGAAGCTGGGCTTACACTAGTTCTAGGCTACATTGTAATTATTTGTCATAGATGAGTAAATATATTTGTCCTAGATGAGTAAAGGGGACAGTATTTTCATAATAATTAATAATAACTAATTTATTTACCAGTAGGGGCTTGCTCCCTTATCCCTACTTGGACGTCAAGTAATGTCACGTGGATGCTGTTGATAGAGAGATCCTGGTGAATGTATCGCACAATGCATCCACAATGCATAACTATCCTGTTTAGTGTGCTGTCTAGCGAGATGCAAGCTGCAGTGGCACACCCAGAAAAGTTTCATAGGGGTGACCAGACGGGGCCACTGAAAATATTGGGGTGCATGGCACACCAAAACCAAAGTCCACAAATTAATTTCAGGAATATTTTTTGCTGCTGTAGTATATACTGCCCTACAAAGGCAAAATACTGTAAAGCAGGGGCTCCCAAACCTATCCTCGGGCCTCCCCATACAGGCCATTTCGTTGTTTTACCCCTGAAAAGACACACCTGATTAAATCAATCAAAGGCTTAATGTGTAGTTGACTAATTGAATCAGTTGCGCTAGTTTATGGTTAAAACAAAAACTTGGCATGTCTGAGGAGGTCCGAGGAGAGGTTTGGGAACCCCTGGCTTAACGCACCAGAGTGTAGAACTGAGAAAAATGACTAATGCTTTTTTTTCATCCAGCCGAATGAATTCTAGGCAGAATATTGGAAAAGTGGCAATTCTTTGTTTTGTTAATGAACTTACATATCTACATAAAAATCATGAGCTTGAACTTGATCATTGACCCATATTTGGAGAATAGTGTACAGTCATGGTCAAAAGTTCTGTGAATAACACAAGTATTGATCTCCACAAAGTTTGCTGTTTCAGTAATCTTAGATCTTTTTGTCAGTAGTTACTATGGTATACTGAAGTATAATTACACATATTCCATAAGTGACAAAGACTTTTATTGCAATTACATTAAATTTATGCAAATAGTCAATATTTGCATTGTTGACCCTTCTTTTTCAAGACCTCTTGGCATGTTTTCAATTTTTTTCCTGACATGACAAATGTAGAAACAGATGACATTCATATTTTGCAACAAAGTGCAATGTTTCCTAACACAACAAATAGTAAAGGATACAAGACTTGTGTTTTGGTTTGAATTGGATGAATGCTAGAGTAGGGTATTAAATAAATATATGTATTGTGGATTTAATCACTTAGAGGGTGTTGTTTGCAATAGATTTCATTCAGGTTACAAGTAAAGGTAGGCTATCTATTCAATTGTGCATTTTTACTGCTGAGCTGACACTGACTCGCCTACATGACACAATAAAAGCATTCATTGTATACGATTTACAATTAATTTACTCATAGCTGCCAAGCCATCTACAGTATACATATTGTTTGTTTCCAATGCTTTGTTTGCATTATGATTGCAGATGAGAAGAGTTTGGTTTGTTTGTCAAGTAGTTAGCTAGCTAGTTAACAAGTAATTTTAGTACAGTTATGGTCAACATTTTTGAGAATATCACAAATACAAATTTTCAAAGTCTGCTGCCTCAGTATTGATGATGGCAATTTGCATATAATCCAGAATGTCATGAAGAGTGATCAGATGAATTGCAAAGTCCCTCTTTGCCATGAAAATACAGTGCCTTGCGAAAGTATTCGGCCCCCTTGAACTTTTCGACCTTTTGCCACATTTCAGGCATCAAACATAAAGATATGAAACTGTAATTTTTTGTAAAGAATCAACAAAAGGTGGGACACAATCATGAAGTGGAACGAAATTTATTGGATATTTCAAACTTTTTGAACAAAAAAATACTGACAAATCGGGTGGAGTGGACATGGTCAGGTAGGCCGTGGCATTAAAACAATGCCCAATTGGCACTAAGGGGCCTAAAGTGTGCCAAGAAAACATCCCCCAAACCATTACACCACCACCACCAGCCTGCACATTGGTAACAAGGCATGATGGATCCATGTTCTCATTCTGTTTACGCCAAATTCTGACTCTACCATCTGAATGTTTCAACAGAAATTGAGATTCATCAGACCAGGCAACATTTTTCTAGTCTTCAACTGTCCAATTTTGGTGTGCTCTTGCAAAATGTAGCCTCTTTTTCCTATTTGTAGTGGAGATGAGTGGTACCGGGTGGGGTCTTCTGCTGTTGTAGCCCATCCGCCTCAAGGTTGTGCGTGTTGTGGCTTCACAAATGCTTTGCTGCATACCTCGGATGTAACGAGTGGTTATTTCTGTCAAAGTTGCCCTTCTATCAGCTTGAAGCAGTCGGTCCATTCTCCTCTGACCTCTAGCATCAACAAGGCATTTTCGCCCACAGGACTGCTGCATACTGGATGTTTTTCCCTTTTCACACCATTGTTTGTAAACCCTAGAAATTGTTGTGCGTGAAAATCCCAGTAACTGAGCAGATTGTGAAATACTCAGACCGGCCCATCTGGCACCAACAACCATGCCACGCTCAATTTGCTTAAATCACCTTTCTTTCCCATTCTGACATTCAGTTTGGAGTTCAGGAGATTGTCTTGACCAGGACCACACCCCTAAATGCATTGAAGCAACTGCCATGTGATTGGTGGAGTAGATCATTGCATTAAGGAGAAATTGAACGGGTGTTCCTAACTATCCTTTATGTGAGTGTATGTATATATTCTGGGTTTTTCGTTATTGGATATGGTGACATGTGTATGTTTTCTAGTGTAGTTTGTGTTAACCTTCTATGCATTACATGGTGTTTATGTTTCTGGAAACTTTTGGTTATTATATCCCTTTAAGTTCATGCGGCACCTTCTCTCCCAGTGTGGCTGGCTAGGTTAGGGTAGACCGGCATCTTGTTAATCTGATTGGTAATGACATTCAGCCGTGTTGGCATAACTAGTTAGTCTTTTCTATATAGGCTGGCCAAACTGGGAAGGTGTCGGTCATTGATTCTTGTATCATTGTGTGTAATAGCTGTTTCGGGGAGCCAATATACGTTATGTGAGTAGTGACAAGTGAGTCTCTGTAACTAGAAGTTAAATGCATGCGTTGTATACTTATAAGTTAGGCTATCAGTGTTGTGCCACTGTTAAAGAGCACATATAGCTATTAGTATTTTGTGATGCACTCGTTCAGATGTACCCTGCTACCTGATATGTCTGCATGTTCCCGGATCAGCAAGATAAATAAATAAATCAAGAGATATTTCTACCTGCATCTACCTATATGTACCTGCTTGTCGGTCTCTCTCCTTCCACCATGAAATCACAACGTGACAGAATGCCCAACCTAAGACGAGAGGTGACTGTGAGATCGACGCTGGAAAAATGGGGAATAGGTTCTCCCTCTTTCCTCTCCATGGGAGGAGCTCGTATAGTGGAGGCACAGACAGCGCGCTCTCCCCTTCATACCAACATGGGGAGAGAGCAGCTCGGAGAACAGGAGGCTCCTATCGCTACTATTGGGGAGTTCTATGCCAAATGTGGATATACCCCACCTATGTGGCCATACCAGGGCTACGCTCAGCCTGAGCAGGCACCTACACTGGAGCTCTGGATTTACCAATATTCGGACCAAGGCCTAGAGCTAACGTCCTCTGATGAGGAGGAAGAAGAGGAGTTGGACTATGAGACCCTGGGTCTCTCCAAGGAATTTTTTTGGGGGGGCTATAAGGAGTGGGGACAGGCGTCCACACTCCCATTCAGCAGCCCTTCTCTGGAGAAACAGCCAGGGCGGGCGGCATCAGCACCAGTTAAAGACCCTATGGCTCTGTGGGTACCCACGACAACACCATGGTGGGTGTATTCAGAGGTTCCACCACCCACAGAGTCCTTCCCGGAGCTGATGCTGCCATACTCCCATCATGCCCTGGCTGGAGATGGAACGGAGCAGTGCCTGGAGCAGGGCCCAGCACAGCCGGCTCACCAGGGCGAGGCCGCAGCACAGCCGGCTCACCAGGGCGAAGGCCCGTTACAGCCGGTTTCAGAGCTTCTGGCTGCCGAGGACCTGGAGGACCTGCTTTTGCCTCCAACGCCGGACTTTGGGGATGACACGGCACTGGAGGTATTAGGGCCCCCTGCTGCTCCGCCGCCAGACACAAGGCCCACTGCTGTTCCGCCGCCAAACACAGGGCCCCCTGCTGCTCCGCCGCCAGACACAGGGCCCCCTGCTGCCCCGGCTTGTCGGTCTCTCTCCTTCCACCATGAAATCACAACGTGACAAGAACAATGGTTTCAATGTCCACATGGATAATTACAGATGGGTTGGGAAAGCCAGTTGATATTAACTAGTTGGTATTAACTAGTAGGGGTGAGATATCTGTAATGTTTTTAGTTAACCAAAATGAAGTCAGTGAAAAATACCCATCTTTGAGACGCAATATCTCCAGCTGGACGAGCCACCCCATATTATTTGCAGCAGAACCTCCTTTTTCCTACAATATCAAGCATTTGTTTCTTGCATGTACGCTTCAGGAGATATGTACAGTACACTCTCAACCATCAATCTAATTATTATGTATTATTTAAAATGTCTCGCAGGCCTGATCAAAGGACCAGGCAGGCCGCATCTGGCCCGCAGGCTGTAGTTTGTAATATTCCTCAAAATATGACCTCAAAATATGTAGTTGCGCAAAGCAACCATTGCCTTACGATTTTTTAATGGCATGGCAATTTTGCTCTCAGAAATGAGATATTTTGGGTGTCAAAGGTATTTTGGCATTGACGTTTTCACAAAGTTCACTAATGATAATTTCTAATCTTTGATTATGATCACGCATTAATTGAGGCGAAATGTAAACACGTATTAAGACTGTATATTTATGTATTTTAATCCATTTACTACAGCCTTACCAGAATGTTGTTCACCTGTTGCCTTGTGCATTTTCTTTTACCACTGGATGGAGCTCTTTTCATATGCATAGTGCGTGGTCTGAAACTCCAGTGGGAAAACTTTGACTGCGCGTCAATTCAATGGTTTTAGTCGGGCTTTAACGGATTTCGAAGTATTAATTATTTTCGGTGTGAACTAACTGACGTCAACAGAATAAAGGTGAGATATGTAATGTTTTACATCGATTGTGTCGTTGTTTATATTGATTAACGGTTAAACAAGATGTCGTCGAAATGTGTTATTGGAATCTTCGCCAGTGTAGGTAAAGTTGTCTGGTCAAATGTAGTCTATCATGAAATGCATATCAGAGGTCAGAAAACTATTCTTACAGCTTAATTACCGAAATGTATACATTGCCTAAAATATTGCTATAATTCAACAGTTTAGGCTAAATGAAATATGGTGGTCCACACAGGAGCAAGTATGCACCCACCAAAACATCTTTCATGTTGTCTTGTACCTGGGCGGCTTTTTTGCATAGGTCATTTGAATGTGAGAAAATGTCAATTAAGGCAATTGTACATTCTTATATGTACTGTGTTATTATGCGGTCTCGATGAAATGTTCAAATGCGCGTGTAGGAAGGTTTTCTCCGAATTGCCAATTAGCCTATTTTCTAAGAAGGCATTTACTGTTTATAAAAAAGATATGACTTAAATATGTCAGTATGTAGAAAAAGACAACGTGAAATCTACAGTAGGTACGTGTGTTATGGCGTACTGTATGTTAAATGTGTTTTCTATGCATGGTATTGCTATGGAAAAGCTTTTCACGTGCAGGGCAATTCTATGATAACAGTCAAACTAAAACATTGCATTTTAAATAATAATAAGTTAAACAAGGCAACATTAAACACTAGCACCGAAGAGCATAAGAGTGAGTTTAATATGGGGGGAGCACATATTTTTCACACTTTCTCTATTATTCGGGGGCACATTAAATGCTTCTAATATTGTTGGGGGGGGGGGCATGCCCCCGATCCTACGTGCTTGCTGTCACCCAAGAATGATGTACCACGACACTCGGCCAATCAGTGTAATTTTCTAAATCGTTTAGTCAAAATCATGCCACTTTGGTCCGAAATTAATAAAACCAATCTCGTAGCATGTATGCCAAATATAATAACTTGAGTCAAACAGGTCAATCAAATTTTTATAAAGACATTTTCATATCAGCAGCTGTCACAAAGGGTTTACAGATGTCAAGCCATTAAATACCGTACCAAGGAAAATAGTGTTTAGAAATAAAATCTGTAGAATACCAGTAAATATATTTATTTGCGAATTTTTAATCTTGAGTTTCCTAGATGTACTAAATTGTAACAAATAACGTAATTTCTTAAAAGAATATGCACAGCAAAATCTGCAGTTTAACGGAATTCAATCAATATTTGAATGAAGGCAGTTGTAATTACCTCTAGTAAAACCAAAGTATGAAAAATCGATATCATTACTACAGTATGTCTGTAAACCCTATCTATCTGAAAATCTGGTCAGGTGACTTGATTATGAGTAGCTCGGTTTTGATTTTGCCCTGGAGAACATTCATTTGAATATATATAATTAGATGCTTTGAATATTTTCATTTCCCACCCTAATTTGAATATATTAAGCCCAGCCACATTACCTGTCATTCTCAAATTCAAAAAGGAACTGATCATATAGAGAACCGCTAAACGAGATAATGAGTCATTACTTAAATGCATATGCGATTTACAGCAGCCATTTAATTTCCCCCCAAAATAAAAAGTATAGGATAAGTGCCTTGCATTTGTTTCCCAAGCTCAGTTTTTTTTGTCTTGAAACCCATTGCAGTTCCAAAACTTGAGTTGCCACACTTGTCATTGACAGTCCCAGGGAACTGCAAACAAGGATTGCCAGAGATTCTGGCTTCATCCAAAGCTGTTTGTAATTACCTTTTGACAATTATGACAAAAACACTTTACAGTGTGGGGATAGGCTAAGGTGGGGTAATTAGCCCCCCCTAATAATAGTGTTTAATTGCTGAAAGAAAAAAGCTAACGTTTGAAAAGAAAATGTTGGGGATCATGCCATGCTTAGACAAATGAATTATGAAGGGAAATACATGGGTAGAGTATAGATTTTTTGATTATTTGATCAAATGTTTATTTTTTGAAAACTTCATTTTTGTTTAGGTAGTGTGGTAACTGCCCCCCTCACCAGTGGGGTATCTGCAACTGCTCCCCACTAAGAACTAAATGCTGACCCAAAAACAGCAAATTTGATGAAAAATTGTATGTGGATCATAGACAAGCTAAGGTGAATGAATTATGAAGGGCAGTAAATGTCTAGAGTTTATGTCTAGAGTACACAAATTATTAGATTAAATGTCGTTATTTTAGGAAATGGAGGGGGAGGGCTAGTTACCCCACTAGCAAGGCTGTAAAAGTACTGCCACAGTCTCAGCCTTCCACTTCCTTCCTTCCTTCCTTCCTTCCTTCCTTCCTTCCTTCCTTCCTTCCTTCCTTCCTTCCTTCCTTCCTTCCTTCCTTCCTTCCTTCCTTCCTTCCTTCCTTCCTTCCTTCCTTCCTTCCTCCACCTAATATTTCTAGGTAGCATAACTAGCTAGTAGTAACCAGGCTTGTCATAGTCTGAATGACAGGTAAAAACACAGCCACTACCATAAATGTGTAACCTCCCCTCAGGACCTAGTTACCCCATAGCATGGGGGCCAGTTACCCTTAGCACACTCATCCAACATATTACTCCTTTTATGAAAACATATCTAATTTTTATCTCTTGACAAGTGGTTTGTTTATATTAAGGTTTTCCTAATTGTGACTTAAAAACAAATATACAAATCTAACTTCATTGAAATATATCTACAATGTTTTAAAAATATGAAAAAGTTAGATTTATCTCAAAATCATTTTGTGTGAATATCTACGAAAGTTGTGATTGTATAAAAGGACAATTTGATTAAGCATGATCAGTGCCAGCTAGGAAAGTGTTGGGGGATACATCTGGTGACATTTTGTGTGCATTATGTGAAATAAAGAGGGGGGGCCAGTTACCCCACCCTACCCTACTTTAGGATATTTTTTTATTGAAGGCAAGTAAACTAAAAACTGAAATGGCTGTGCATACACTTTAAATGTAGTCAATATGTTTTCTAAACCCAGTGTTGTGTAAAATATTGCATGGGATCCAGTCACCTCACAGATTTCATCAAGGGAGACAAAACAACAAACTGTTAAAAGAAGCAGAAGGTGTTTGTGAGCTGTGTAATGGAGGACATTTGACCCTACCACAGGAGGCATGAGGTTGTTGTGATGAGGCAAGGCCTTTATCATGCATCATCTCTCTGGATCGGTCTGCACACATTTTAATTTGTCTACTCAAAGTCACGTCGACGTTTGTTCTCTGTTGAGTGGAGTGGAATCCTTTGCTCACAGACCTCTGAAAATTTAGCATTTAAAGCCTAAACTACGCTCAAATCATTACATATTTAGTCATACCATACTGTACATGCTTTTGCTTTTAGGCTTAGCTGCAGCTTGGACTATTACAGCCAACTACTGAATACAGGGCCATAAATATATAATGTGTGCACTGTGCACATATCTATGTGTGCATGTGAAAGCAGAGGCAGTTGAGTCGACCCTAAAACAATTTATATGTCTCTCCGTCTCTCCGTCTCTCCGTCTCTCCGTCTCTCCGTCTCTCCGTCTCTCCGTCTCTCCGTCTCTCTGTCTCTCTCTGTCTGTGTGTGTGTGTGAAGGACTGGTGATGTAAGCTCAAGCACTCTCCTTCAGCTTTAGGGGTTTTGCATGCTTCACTGTATGACCCGGGCTTCTGAAATGAAAGTATGTGTCAGGACTAGTCATTTGGGGTAAGTGAACATGTGATGTTGTTTTTTGTGTGTGTGGAATGTTTGTGTTGTTTGGTGTGTATTTTAAGGGATACAGGGTCCCTTCATGAGAGCCAGGGAAGTATGCCAGTCAAAAGACAATGTTCATTCAGAACGTCGTAGGAACCTTCAAGGTAACTAGGTAATTGTTTTGTCTTCTTTCTATGGCCATTTCTTTGGCTAAAACAATGATCATGATAAGTCAATTTGCTTGGTCAGAAGAGTAAGAAATGTAATATTTAAATGATAAAAATAGCTGCAACTGTGTTAGGTCATAGAGACAGACTCCTCTTTAGACAAAACCCAAAACAAATGAAAGCACACATTTTTCTAGGAAGTTCGCTATAATAAATCAGTTGGAACTTTTAAAAGGCAAGTTCTATGATGAACACAATAAATAATTGGAAAAATGTACCTACATTGTATTATCAAAATACAAGTAGCATAGGGACTGTTTGTTTTTTAATGAGTACTGTATGCGAAGATTTAGCCCCCCCAAAAATATAAAAAAATGGGTGCCCCTCCAGTAAGCTAAGAAAATGTTTGCATCACCCTACTCAAGCGTTTGAATGAAAAACAAACACTAACCTCTCCATTCAAAATACAATGAAAAAGTAGATATGAGCGCCATAGCTACAGGAAGATGTTTTGTTCAGGAGATGCCGAGTACCTCTGAGCTGGGGATAGAGAGGGCATTGAGCGGACTTTGATATACATACTACATCTGTGAAAGTACCGTTCCTATTCATTATCAAAATATGATTAACATTGATTCAAATGTTTTTGTGGTCTAAAGGTAACGATCTGTTCTTAAGGTACAACATAAGGTGCATTTGTCTGCATGTGAAGCCTGGTTTGATTTCACCATCCAATTTTTTCATTTGTCTCCATCAGGAATATTTTTCCACTCCTAGTATGGTTATTAGCTGTCACCCAGGCACAACTGTTACCCAGACACAATTAATATTTCATAACTGACTAAATACAGCAACAATATACAGTATATATTCTGTACTACTATATATTACGGCTGCAAATATAGACTATTTTGATAATAGATTAATTTGTCAATTCAATTAATCGATGAATCAGATAAAAATACCAAAAAATAAAGATTATACAAGTACAGTCATATGCAAAAGTTTGGGCACCCCTGACAATTTCCATGATTTGCATTTATAAATAATTGGGTGTTTGGATCAGGAAATTTCATTTTGATCTATAAAATAACTGGAGAACAGAGTAATATTTTGGTAGTGAAATGAGGTTCATTGGATTAACAGAAAATGTGCAATATGCATTAAAACAAAATTAGACAGGTGCATACATTTAGGCACCCTTGTCATTTTGTTGATTTGAATAACTGTAACTACCTTTACTGATTAATTGGAACACACAATTGGTTTGGGGAGCACATTAAGCCTTGGAACTTCATAGACAGGTGCATCCAATCATGAGAAAAGTTATTTAAGGTGGCCAATTGCAAGTTGATGTTCTCTTTGACTCACCTCTGAAGAGTGGCAACATGGATGACAACTCTAAAATGACCTGAAAACAAAGATTGTTCAACATTAGGGTTAAAAGGAAGGCTTCAAAAAGCTATCGAAGAGATTTAAGCTGTCAGTGTCCACTGTGAGGAACATACTGAGGAAATGAAAGACCACAGGCACAGTTCTTGTTAAGGCCAGAAGTGGCAGGCCAAGTAAATTATCAGAGGCGAGGATGGTGAAAACTGTCAAAAACAGCCCACAGACCACCTCCAAAGACCTACAACATCATCTTGCTGCAGATGGTGTGACTGTGCATCATTCAACAATTCAGTGCACTTTGAACAAGGAGAAGCTGTACAGGAAAGTGATGTGAAAGAATACTTTTCTGCACACATGCCACAGACAAAGTTGTGTTTTTTTGACAAGCCAGCTTCATTTTGGATGAAGCTGCTGTGGACTGATGAATAAAAGTTGGAGTTGTTTGGTCATAACAAGGGGCATTATGCATGGTGACAAAAGAACACAGCATTCCAAGAGAAACACTTACTACCCACAGTCAAATTTGGTGTAGGTTCCATCATGCTGTGGGGCTGTGTGGCCAGTGTCGTTACTGGGAATCTTGTTAAAGTTGAGGGTTGCATGGATTCCATTCAATATCAGCAGATACTTGAGGATAATGAAGAGGAATCAGTCACAAAGTTGAAGTTACGCCGGGGCTAGAAATTTCAACAAGACAACGACCCAAAACACTGCTGAAAATATACTCTGGCATTTATGCAGAGGAACAAGTACAATGTTCTGGATTGGCCATCCCAGTCCCCAGACCTTAATATCATTGAAAATCTGTGGGGTGATTTAAAGCAGGCTGTCCATGCTCAGCAACCTTCAAACCAAACTGAACTAGAGATGTTTTGCAAAGAGGAATGGTCCAAAATACCTTCATCCAGAATCCAGACACTCATTACAGGCAATAGGAAGCGTCTAGACGCTGTTATTTCTGCTAATGAAGGCTCAACTAAATATTGATGTGATATTTCTTTTGGGGTGCCCAAATTTATTCACTTGTTTACATTTGTTTTCATGCATATTGCACCTTTTCTGTTCATCCAATGAACCTAATTTCACTACTGAAATATTACAGTGTCCTTCAGTTATTTCATAGATCAAAATGAAATACCCAATTATTTATAAATGAAATTAATGGATATTGTCAGGGGTGCATAAACTTTAGCATACGACTGTAAAAACAGCCATTGATGCGGCTCTGGTCCCTTTCTCTGCAGCCCTTAATGGGGCTCTGGTCCCTTTCTCTGCAGCCCTTGATGGGGCTCTGGTCCCTTTCTCTGCAGCCCTTAATGGGGCTCTGGTCCCTTTCTCTGCAGCCCTTAATGGGGCTCTGGTCCATTTCTCTGCAGCCCTTGATGAGGCTCTGGTCCCTTTCTCTGCAGCCCTTGATGAGGCTCTGGTCCCTTTCTCTGCAGCCCTTGATGGGGCTCTGGTCCCTTTCTCTGCAGCCCTTGATGGGGCTCTGGTCCCTTTCTCTGCAGCCCTTGATGGGGTTTTAGCGGCTGTTAATGAGCATGCTCGCTGAATTGAAGGATTCGAGCATGACTACAGTGACCGGATTTTAGGCCTGGAGGAGGCAGTTGCCTGTTTGGTAAGCGAAAACCGCCGGCTGGTTGTTAAAATGGATGACCTCAAGTAGAAGTCGACATATTTATGATTTTTCAATATCTGATGTAAGTACCAGACGCACTTATTATTATAACGAAGCCGGCATATGTTATTCAATAGGAAATACAGATTAGAAATCATTGGCGTAAATTATTTTATTACTGTACAGTAGATGCAGCTCGCTGGGTAATTTTATCTGGCCGTGAGGCATTTTTAAAAAGATTAGATATATGCTTCAATTTCCCAAAGCGTACATGCTACAAACAAATTCCTGCTATGGTTGTAAAGAGAGGGTTCTGTGATAAAATAATGCCAATTCAAATAATGAGTGATTTGTCCATGTGGATTAATGATAGCTGGAGATATCACATTTTCAAAGAAGGGTACATTTCACTGACTTAATGTGACTTTCACTGACAGAATTCGGGAAGTGAAAATGACAAAATAACATTTCTGCAAGGAGGTAGGACATCACCATGCACTAAAACTAGTTATCTTTTTGGGGAGTTCAGGATAGCTGGGTTTATAACAACGTATAGGGAAATAGTAAATACAGGTCCTTCTCAAGAAATTAGCATATTGTGATAAAGTTCATTATTTTCCATAATGTAATGACAAAAATTAAACTTTCATATATTTTAGATTCATTGAACACCAACTGAAATATTTCAGGTCATTTATTGTTTTAATACTGATGATTTTGGCATACAGCTCATGAAAACCCCAAATTCCTCAAAGAATTAGCATATCATGAAAAGGGTCTCTAAACGAGCTATTAACCTAGTCATCTGAATCAACTAATTAACTCTAAACACCTGCAAAAGATTCCTGAGGCTTTTAAAAACTCCCAGCCTGTTTCATTACTCAGAACCGCAATCATGGGTAAAACTGCCAACCTGACTGCTGTCCAGAAGGCCATCATTGACACTCTCAAGCAAGAGGGTAAGACACAGAAAGACATTTCTGTACAAATAGGCTGTTCCCAGTGTGCTGTATCAAGGCACCTCAGTGGGAAGTCTGTGGGAAGGAAAAAGTGTGGCAAAAAACGCTGCACAACGACAAGAGGTGACCGGACCCTGAGGAAAATTGTGGAGAAGGACCGATTCCAGACCTTGGATGACCTGCGGAAGCAGTGGACTGAGTCTGGAGTACAAACATCCAGAGCCACCATGCACAGGCGTGTGCA
>JACXGM010015129.1:0-21552 GCA_016801145.1 Umbra pygmaea | reverse complement strand
ATTCACTGCGGTGCAGCACAGCAAAAATAGACTCTGTTCGGAAACGATCGCTGCACTGCTGTATACGCACCGCTCCTGGAACGGATCACCGGACCGCATCGGCATGTAGTGTGAAAGCTCTAGCCTGTTAACATGTGCACGGAAAAATATACGGACCGCATACGCACCGCAGACGGAGTATGTCTGAAACGGGCGTTAGGGTTTATATTATCACACTGTGATATTTGTTTGCTATATGGTTTATGATTAAACATATGATAAAGTGCAAACACATAGACTATCACTTAAAACTGCGTAAGGCCATAATTATTTTGAATAGAGAAGTACTGGCGTTTTATTGGTGGGGGGGAGTCAGTGGAAAGTTACGGAATGTGTAGAGCTATAAAAGTGGAGTCAGGCACAGTCTGGTACAATTGCTATTCTGCCTAGCCCCCACCCAAGAAACAGGGAGAAGACAGCGCTGAGAGTGCAAGTCTGCTCTAGGGCGCCTCCAAAGGTAGGGTGAGTCTAAACCACGCCCTGCCTCGACCATATAACGAAGAACTATGTGGAATCAGACCACAATTTCCTGACCGCCCTGTGTGGGGATTCGCGAGTCCCATGTACATGAAGATTGCATTAAACTTATGCTGAGAACTTAACCATTTGTCAGCGAGTTTCTCTCTTTACCAATCAACGAACACGCGTGGTTCTGGTCAAACCACTGACAGTATTAAAGGGACACTCCAGCCCTCAAACTCCTCCAAATCGTTTTCCAGGTCGTTTTCACAATATCCTAGTAAAAGAAATACATTTTCAATGCGTTCTGCACTACCTAACCTGCTAAGTGACGTCAGTAAGTAGGGTTGGGTATTGTTTTTCCGATACTGGTGCTAAAGCGATACTTGTAAAATGGTGCCAGTGCCTGAACCGATACTTTTTAAGAAAGTAAAAAAAAGAAAAAATAGAAGGGTACTAAACAACAATCAGCGACATTAAAGAACGGCTTGTTTATTGCTAAGGCCAGTTGGTCAAAATTGAATGATTTAATAATATAGTATTAACTGTAACGTATAACAATAACATATTTCACTAGTAAATTGCTGTTGAACGAATAAAACAACCACCAGATGAGAAAATTGTATTTTACTATAACTTTTACTATAACTTTGAATGCAGGCTACCAGTTTCACACTGCTTAACGTCCTGCTGTTGGATCCTCTACATTGAAATACAGTCACACTTTACACTGTGTCGCTGTCAGTATTTTAACTGTGTTTAACACTAGAACCAGCAGGCATTCCAAACTACCTATAACCGCCAACTGCTGACGCCCATCAGCGTCATTAGCATACGAATCACCCTCATTAAAAACCACTCTCTCCTCCGCAGCCTCCAGCAAACTCATCACTGCATCCAGCGATCAAGAGTATCACCTCTATTGTTTTTTTATAGGCCTATGTAAAATTACATGGAGATTTTTGTTGTTTTTGGTGGTATTATATTGCCTCTATAGAATGACAATTCTTTAGTCTAGAATGAAAATCCACCACATGTACTTATTTCATAGATAAACCAGCTAATACTTTTAATACGATTTTCAACTAACGGCGCAATAAGAAAGTGCAGTTTTATTCATTTTAAAATGTGTTCCAGTGTCGGAAACAGCCTGAATTACAACATGTCATATTTTCATAATTTTATAGGCTCTATAGAATGTGAATGATTTTCAACTAACAAATTCAGAACAAATATGTTTCTGGATCTGCATTACGTTTCAGCACACCCATAATTTATATATTTTATGTAAAATTTTATATTCAAATACAATAGCGAACATTTCAGCGGGTGCAGTGGGGATTTTAAAAACAGGTGTGTTTGCTAATTAGAGACTAGAGAAATCGTTTCAATATTTGTTCGTTTTGTATTTTTATATAACCTACTTTTCTTTCTGTAAAATATTGTTCATGAAGGTAAAAAAGATTTTCAACCAATTCAGAGAAAATATGTTTCGGGATCTGCATTATGGTTCGGCACACCCATTATATATATATATTTTTGTAATATTTTATATTCAAATACAATAGGAAACATATCAGACAGGTGCAGTGTGGATTATAGAATTGTTCTGTGTACAGTTTTTTTTATAATTATTGAATTATCTGTTTGCCTCAAACGCTTTGCGCTGACGAGATAAATAGACGTGAAGCTAAAATGAATCGGTTTCAAGCAAGCTTCGCATTGCATAACGGCACCTGTAAAGACTGGTTTATTTCCATTCAAATCCGCTTATGGTGACTATATATATTAAAATATGTACAACTGTTGAAAAAAGCGAAGCGCTATTTAAAGACGTATTTTTTCCTTTTCAAGTCTATTTTGTTCTGCATGGTCAAGCAGCGTTATTCATTTTTCCCTGTGTTTCCTGGATATATTACACTGAAAAATATAACTATTTCACCTCACACAGTTGTGTTTGCTAATTAGAGACTAGAGAAATCGCTTCATTATTTGTTCGTTTCGTATTTTTATATATCCTACTTTCCTTTCTGTAAAATATTGTTCATGAAGGTAAAAAAGATTTTCAACCAATTCAGAGGAAATATGCTTCGGGATCTGCATTATGGTTCGGCACACCCATTATATATATATTTTTTGTAATATTTTATATTCAAATACAATAGCAAACATATCAGACAGGTGCAGTGTGGATTATAGAATTGATGTATGTACAGTTTTTTATAATGATTGAATTATCTGCTTGCCTCAAACGCTTTACGCTGACAAGATAGACTTGAAGCTAAAATAAATCGGTTTAAAGCAAGCTTTGCATAACGGCACATGTAAAGACCGGTTCATTTCCATTCAAACCCTCGTCAGGTGAATATATATATTTAAATATGTACAGTTGTTGAAAAAAGCGAAGCTCGATTGAAGACATGTATTTTTTCTTGGGCCCTCCTCCACCCGCTCACCTTCTCCGTTGAAACCGGTTTATCCCATCAACATTCCAGGCAACCCCCTCACACACACATACTGAGCTGGTGAAGAACAATGACTTTGGATGCTTGTGAGGGCAAGAACTGCATGAATATTTTTGTTGAATGTACTTTATAACAGTAGAATACAAAAACAGATATATTTATAATATCAAAGATAGCTATGCTGTAGCCTATTTTCCAATTTTTATCCTTAGTAGAATTAGAATTATTAAGTTGTCAAGGTGTCTTAGACTGCAGCAAACGTCTGTTTTCAAGTGTTGTCTTCTTGTGCTTTGAGTGTAGGCTAATTGTCAGTCTAATGGCCCCTCCTCCAACCCCCTTATCCCCTCTGTCCGCGGTGTTGTACGAACTGATCGTATATTAGGCTAATGTGAAACTGAGCAAAAGAAGCCCCCACACAAGGACTTTGTGTAAGCTCTTTGCCAACGTGTTGAAACATCATCAATGCTGTGTAATATAGGCAACAGAGAGTAAACCTTTAGTTAACCATTTGATCATATTTTTTGTAAATATGATTACAAATATTATTTAATTACTTATTTTGTTACATTACAAATTGATTTGAGTAATATAGGCAAAAAAATGTATTGGGCTTTTTATCAGCAGCTCATTTCATTTCTGATTCTCCGACCGACTGGCTTGGGTCGGACCTGGGTCAGTATTCAGGCCTGATATCAACCCTACTCTGCCTAGGTAGGTTAAAGTTCAACAACTCAGCGGCATGTTGAGATCCATTGATGAATGAAGATGATCGTTCATGCTTGCGCAATTGAAACACAGCCCCTCCCCCACCCCCCCACACACCCTCTTACAAAAACACAGGTAGGCCTGTATTCATTGCCCCTCCTCCACCCCCTCACCTCTCTGTCTGCGGTGTTGTTCAGGTTCAAGAAAGCTTCATTTTGCATAACCGCACGCTGTAAATGCATGTTACCAGACAATGAACGTTTTATAGCTATAGTTTTCATAGTCATAACTTCCCGGGGCATGGGCATCAGTTTGGATTGAAATGTTATGGGGACACAGACGCTTTCGGAAGAGGCTGCACAGTTTAGACAAGCGGGATGATGTTGCTAAAAAACGTCCAATATATAACTACTATCAGACCGGACCTCGTGGCCGCGAAACAGGGCGAGTTTTTACGGGGATGATTGACGGGCATCCAATAGCTTTTTTTATAAATCCCTCTGCACTTCCATCTATGTCATGCGTTATGCAACTAAGCACAAACGAAACCCCCACACAATTAATGTTGTATAGGTGATCATACCATAAAATATATATTTTTTTGCTGTAAAGATTTTAAGAGATATGATGTAGGCCTTTACAACATTATTTGGCCCATTTCAATGGATGGCCCATTTTTTCTGACTTCAACCTACGTGAGAAGCAGAGATCAGGGATGTAGGTGTAAAATAATCCGTGAAAATTCGGAAACACAATATAGCCAGTCATTTTATATATTAGCCTACATTTTAATTTTAACCTTTGAACTTAAGTAGCCTACAGGAAATGTTAAATCTGAATCTGGCTGCTTTTGCCAGGAAACTGAAACATATTATAGGCTACAGAGAGTAAATCTACTTGTAATGTCATTATATAATTACTATGAAAAAAATAAACATTTTGAGAATAATGAAGGACACAACCTTAAAGTATTTTTCATGGGATTTTATGTGTACATTATACAATTTATAAACATATATATTAGCTATATAAATATATATATATATATATATATATATATATATATATAGCTAATTTCATATAAGGAATGCAGCTCAAAGTGCTTTACATCAATAAAAGTCAATATAAAAAAAAGTGTAGAGTTGGAGAATATGCAGAAATTACCAAATAAAATATGGAAGACTATGAAGTTGTTTGATGTTTTATATTTAATTACAAAGTTTAGTGCATTTTATTGCATCTGCTCGCCTCAACAACTCTTTGCGCTGACTAGATGTAGACTTGAAGCGTGTTTACAGACATTTAATATTTTATGTAGTTTTCATAATCATTTAACTTCACGGGCATCCAATAGTTCTTTCAGAAATCCCGCTGCTCTTTCATTTATGTCAAGCGTTATACAAACTGAGCATATTTTTTTTAGTTAGTGTTATAGGTTATATCCGACATGAAGAATTACATGTGTAAATGCAGTGACATTTGGCCAATTGTGATTTTAAAACTTAAGGATTATGGTAGCAATGGAAACAACAAATAGCCTACTTATAATGCAAATAGTATTCAATTATTTATTTTGCTACAACATGAGTGTAGCCTATGTAAAATGTTGAATTATGAGAAGCAGCGTTTCGTTGTTGAAAAATAATCGGCGACAATTCTAAAACACATGATAGCCAGTAACTTTAGTTATTACATTATATTGCAAAGACTAAAGTATTTTACGACATGATAGACATTATTTAGTTTATTCTCAGCCAGGGCTAAAGATCTTTTGTCTGTGGTTATTGGCCATTGAGCCATTGAAAGCATTCCTTCAGTGAGAGGTGCTTAGCGCCTTGGTTGCTTAGCGCCTGGGTACCAGATAATTGGCTAGGAACCAACGTTAGGCGGCATCGGATTTTGGCGGTTTTAGTAGTAATTAGGGGTAAAAAAACATGGAAATCATTGATAAAAAGCTTTCGGTTTGAGAATTACAGAATAATGTAAAATAAACATATTTATGAAAAGTCAAGGAAGCAGGAAGGTGTAGCTTTCAAAATCACAGATACATTTTAATTACAAACTCAAACGCCAGATGGCGTCGGCCTTTGGCGGTTCTAGTGTTAATCCAGCTGCTAGCTAACAGTAGGCTAACGTTAGCTGCTGTTGAGTGTAGCGTTTTAAGACTGGGACAAGGAAATATTTTTGCTTTCAACCATCTCCTGCCAAGAAGAGGATTACATCTGTTTGTTAGATCATTTGAGGTTCAACGCTCAAATGGACCAAAGTGTTTTTAAAAAACAGCCAGGCTGAACAAAAGACGAGTTAGGGCAATGGTTGAGTGGCTAACTAGTATGTTTTTATGGGGTTTCCTTCCAGCCAGCCCCAGGCCTATCTGGAGTGGAGGTAGCATTAATAGCTTCAATGTAGAAGCTATTAGGTAGGTGCAATTGTATGTAAATAACAAACAAAAGATTAGTTTGAGCAATGGGTGTGTGGCTAAATAGTACATTGTCTAGTTGGAGTGGAGGTAGCACTATTAGCTTCAATGTAGCTGTAGGTGATTGTGTAAATACTTGGAGGAAATTTAAAATAATCTTTTGCAGATTCTGGCTAAATCTGTACCTAATGAAAGGTTGTAGGCCTTATAGCTCTGGGACAATATTCTCACTTGTAGTAAATGTTTCAAATTGCAGTGTATAATTTAAAGTGACTCGCAGTGTGCAGGAGCAAAGTTTGCATTGAATTCTAGACGTTGTGGTATTTTAAGTAAAATCGATACAGAAGCTACTGAACTGTACTCGGCTGTTTTCTGAAAAAAACACAGGAACACTGTATCTGAAGTTAATCTAAGGTGACCAGATTTCTGAGACAAAATCTGGGGACATTTTCAGCTCAGAAGCGTAAATACCTCCAAAAAATCTCATGATTAATCTTTGTAAACTTAAAACGGGGACACTGCCCCAGGTGCGTCAGTAGACCTAGACCTGCACTGGGGCACAAGCCCCCCTATGGGGGGTCCATGTGCATGTTCCCCTGTAGGAAAGTTGTGTATTTTAACATTGAAATTGATCAATTTGGTTCACTTTGAAAAGAAATTCAGAGGTTAGACATGATTATTCTTCTCTGTGGATGGAAATATTTGTGCTATAGCCTGAACTATGTTGCACTTCAGAATTTTAACCATGGACACACAGGTAGAATAGTTTTTTCTTAATATTTTTTACATTAATCTCACTAGGAAGCATACCAGTACAAATATATATTCATATTTGTAAGAGAGATTTTCTGGAATTGGACAATATAATAACCATTATGGTTGGATACACTGGCTAAGCAATTTACGAATAATACATTATCATTAACTTTTTCTTGTCCTTCTCTGTTCACTTGTACCTTCACTCTTCTCTACCTTAGTTTCTCACTCTTTTCTCACTGGCCTTTCTTGCTCTCATTTATTTCACTCATCTTCCTGTCCAGTCTTCCACCTGTCCTTCCTTTCCACTCACCCTACAAGGACCAAAGCAGAACAATCTGACTGATTTTGTGAACTTATCACTGTTAGTCCTCAATTCCTGCAAAATAATTGGCATGTTAAGTGTGTTAATCATGTTAAACAATGACATTTGTGGTTCTGCAAAGAAATAATTAATATTGTGAAGGCTACCATACACAATGATTAGGAATTATACTAACCTGATTCCAAAAAAGTTGGGATACTGTACAAATTGTGAGTAAAAAAGGAATGGAATAATGCAGAAATCTCATAAACTCGTATGTCATTCACAATTGAACATAGATAACAAATCAAATGTTGAAAGTGAGACATTTTGAAATTTCATGCCAAATATTGGCTGATTTTGGAGTTTATGAGAGCTACACATTCCAAAAAAGTTAGGACAGGTAGCAATAAGAGGCCGGAAAAGTTAAAAGTACACATAAGGAACAGCTGGAGGACTAATTAGGTCAATTGGCAACATGCTGGGTATAAAAAGAGCTTTTCAGAATGGCAGTGTCTCTCAGAAGTCAAAATGGGCAGCGGATCACCAATTCCCACAATGCTACAGCGAAACATAGTGGAGCAATATCAGAAAGGAGTGTCTCAGCTAAAGATTGCAAAGAGTTTGAAGCTATCATCATCTACAGTGCATAATTTGTTCCAGATTCTCTGAATCTTTGGATTAATCTCTGTGTGTAAGGGTCAAGGCCGGAAAACCATACCGGATCTCTCATGGTATGGGGTTGCATGAGTGCGTGTGATATGGGCAGCTTACACATTTGGACAGGCACCATCAATGCTGAAAGATATATCCAAGTTCTGGAACAGCATATGCTCCCATCCAGACGTCGTCTCTTTCAGGGAAGAGACCACATGCTGCATCAATTACAACATCATGGCTGAGTAGAAGAAGGATTTGGTTACTGAAATGGCCAGCCTGCAGTCCAGATGTTTCACCCATTGAAAACATGTGGCGCATCATAAAGAGGAAGATGCTACAAAGAAGACCTACGACAGTTGAGCATTTAGAAGCCTGTATTAGACAAGAATGGGACAACAGACTGTAATATAAAGAAGAGGGGATGCCACACAGTGGTAAACATGGCCTCGTCCTAACTTTTTTGGAATGTGTTGATGCCATGATATATTTGAAGTCAACTTATTTTTCCGTTGAAATTATACATTTTCTTAGTTTCAACATTTGAATTGTCATATATGTTGTATTCTGAATAAAATATTGAAATTTGAAACCTTCACATCATTGCATTCTGTTTATATTCACAATTTGTACAGTGTCCCAACTTTTTTCGAATTGGGTTTGTATATAACAAATAATAACAATAAACCCACTATTAATTATATTATCATAATTCAGTGTGAGTACTTCAGCATGTAAATAATGCACCTAAAATACTAACCAGGAATCTTCCACCATTTTCAAAAATACATTTGATGATTTTAAAGACCTTTTTAAGACAACAAATAAAATTTCAGACCCAAAAAAAATTGAAAATGTATTTATTTGATAGAAAAGATCATATATTTGGTCCTAATTTTGAAAACATAACTTTTCCTTGTCTTTTGCTCAGAGGAGAATGTCTTAAATTCAAACCTTTCCAATCAGAGTACAGTTCTAGCATATTAATAAGCTTAAATAATAAATGTTTCATGTGATATTAAAGAGTTTTCTCACCCTTATGGTCCCTAACTTGACTATTTATCATCAAAAATGTTGTGCACCCCATATACATTTATTATTATTATTATTATGTCAGCATTACAATTTGAAATTATAATCAATTTTATAGCAGAAAACCTCACCCTAGAATTAATGGATAATCTTACTGGTACAAATATAATGTAAGGGGGACATCAAATATGAAGCAGTACTAACAATACGAAAAACTCACGTCTATTGTGAAATGACAATAACATTAATTGATGTTATTGAATTCTTACTAATTGTAAAGAAAACCGTGTTTTATGGTATTGAGATGTATATTGGGGAAACTTGTGCACTGTCTCTGTAAATAGAATATAATTTTGGAAGAGAACACAGAGACATCTGTGTTGTTGGGTTGAGACAGAGAATCTAAGTTCGGTAGACAGAGTTAGAACATTTCTCATTTATTTGTTATTGAACCAGGGCTTTTATAAGTTTGCACAACAGTAAAGATACTCTGAAGTTGACCGAGTTATTTCAAGGATGCAACAATAATTAGCAAGCTACCTTAACAAGCTAATAGAAACCTACGTAGCTAAGTTGACTGTGTACCCTCAGTGTGTTCATCAATGTCTATGTAGCTATAGTAGCAGCCTGAAGCAGATAAAAGTTATTTTGAGTTTGTGACACGAGACGGTCAATTCAGCATCAGTGCCTTTTAGCCGACAGAGAGCAGACATGAAGAGGTTCAGGCTCGTGCATCAGGTCTGACACACGGTGGCCCAACAGACAAAAAATATCTACACATTGTGAAGTAGATTCACGAAACAGAAGCCGCTGTCTCTTTTTTTCTCTTCCTTTTCTGCCGGGTGGCGCGCGTGCCCGCTCTCAGTGTCCGCGCTATTCTCCGACATGCACTCTTAACAATCACTGCTGATAGACGGATTTGTACACACAGTGAAAACCGGGGACAGCTCCAGCCGGGGACAGATCACCAAAACCGGGGACTGTCCCCGGAAACCTTAAGTTAATCAGTCTAGGGTATTGTTTTTAAATACTGTATTGAAAATGTTGTTTACTCTGGAATTGTCATTTAAACTATTCAATTTTTATGGTTAAAAAACATTAACCAAATTGTAAGGATTTGACTGTAACTCTACTGTGCATTTGTTGATAAACTCATATCGTGGTGGTCTCTGATACGCTCAACCTCGGCAAGGTAACAGCAAAAGTCAATGAATACGTGTCACTAGCTCACCCTGACTCAGTTTAAATATGGCACCTCATTTTACTCCCTTGCACTCTCACCTGTCACTGAACATCTATCTTCCTGATGCTCAATAAATATATTTAATTGACTGAGTGAAATACCAATGTTAATTGTCAGCTACCGGATAGCAAGATAGTCAAAAAGGATATTCAGACAGTCAAAATGTTTTAAAACTTTTAGCTGTTCTGAAGGTTTCCGCCTGTAGTTAGCTACTCTGTTTGTCTGACCAAACAGTTCGGTGCATGATTTTGTTCTTCTCTGCTTCGCAACCCCCCTAAACATACAAAATTGACGTCACCTAGCAACACTGGTCACAATTTGCACTACTTTCTGCTGGAGGTGTTTAATGTCCATAACTCTTCACTAGCATTACAGACTCGCTGCACATCAGGGACATTAATGCCTCATTTCCCCCGCATTTGTCCTTCAATTTATGATTTTGGCATTCAACTTCTCTTCTGTTTGAACAAGCCATAGTCATCTTAACACACTGAAATCTTTGTTTTGTAACCAGGAAATCCCTGACCTCATAGGCGTGCACGCGCATGAGAAAAGAATCAGCAATCCGGTGACGAAGACGAATAGGGAGGGAAAAAAACAATGCAGTAGTGATTCAATAGACAAGTAGCCTAGCAAGGACATTCTCTTTAGCTCTGCATGTTTGTGGTCTGCCCAAGTTTTTTGGGTTTGACTTGCACAGCTCAGATTCTGTTGATAAAACATGCACAGTGAACCGGCGCTTCCTTTCAACCGAGAGGTTTTCATTACATTTGTGCAGGATAATTAGGAACCTCAGCAGTAATTAAAATAAGTGTATACAGAAAAGAGTATTTTATTATTTAATTAAATTTTTTCAAAACCATTTCCTTGTTTGAATCCTCAGAAATTAATCAGCGCTGTTTGTTTCAAGATAAGTTGGCTTACTAAATACTAACTGTTACTGTATATGACTGCTTATATTGGTGGGCAAAATTATTACTGAGGAAGAATACTGTAGGTAACTTAATTTTAACTCTTCGCTTTTTTTATAATGTATAAAATTCAAACAGTGATGGAAAAAGACAATTCATGCACAAGAGGTAATGGTTCTGGCCAAATTTGGTCCCGGAAAAATATTGAGAAATTCTAAGAGTTCAGCTTGCTGCTTGCTTAATCTGCATAATATGAAATAATTCAATACAGAAATCCATTTTGAAGGAATTTATGAGTTTATGAATTTATTTTGAATATATTTTCTATAATTTTTTCATTTTGCATAATAATTTCACTACTTTCTTCATAGTTTACTTAGCAACAATGATACATAAAATATTTTCATTTTTACCGATTTTGCACCTTGTCGGCAGCTCCGCAACTCATCTGTCCACCCAACACGGAAGCCTTTAGTCATATCATGCACGAGACTATTATGTTCACCGACTGTACTGCCGCGATTAAATTTACAGGCACCCGATTAAAATGCAAGGAGGTGCTGGAGAGCAACATGGCAAGATAGATAACCTGATTTATCAATCCCAAATCCCAGGCAGCACTATGCAAATTTTGCTTTGCCTTATGCAGGAGGCCTGGGGAAAGTCAGAGAACCCACAGGCTTGAACCCATGACCATCTTGATGTAGACAGTCTTGCAATGCAGTGACTCAGCACACTACACCACGTGGACCCCCGATGCATTCTATTTTGACTCTTGTTATGAAAAGTACTTACAGAGGGGTGTATTTCTGAAATCCAATTGACTGTTTCTATTATTACTTCCTGTGTAGCATCACTTCCTGTCATTGAATTCTTTTGACTTTTAGTTTTGGTTACTTCCAACAAAATGAAATAACAGTACAATTTGTATAGAGATAGGCATTTGACCAATTCATATTATCAATTACAAATACATGGAAGTATATCGTATTTTAGCGAATACACCACACGCAATATGTATGTTTTTACAAACGGGGCACCCTCACCTGCGCACTATGCTCGGTGGAGCACTATATAGAATGTTTTTTACACAAGATACACTATTTTAGTTCTGTACTGTTGTTATAGACCAGCTATTCCCAAAGTAGGATACAAAATAAATTGTGGTTCAACATTATTATTAGTATTTCAATATTCAAACGTGCCTATACGTTATTAAAGTGATGTTAAAAAAAATCGACAATGTCAAATATCAAATAGGCTAATTGGCATCCAACCAGAAAAACTATTGGTTGTTGTTATTGAGTACAGGAAAAAAGTCCTCCAGTAGGCAAATCAAACCACAAACTGGACAATTACCATATGTAACGCTAAAATAAAATTAAGTAAAATAATGGGAAGAAAAATGATATAAAGAGAGATCACACAGGCTACTCAGCTAGCGAACCAACCCTGTTTTATACCTTAACATTTAGATCTACTTACCACTATTGAAGTTAGGTGCTGATTTAAGTCTACTTTATAAGATAATATACTAAAATAGCATATTGCCGTTCTGAAAAAGCCTGGCTGTTATCTTCAATAATTGTCATTATGTTTGGGTACTGCAGACCGCATCTGTGCCGGGGGTATTATTGCGCAATACCAGCTAGAACACATTGTCTCAAACTGTCAGCAGCGTTCTGTGCCCTTGTTACCCTGGAAATCTAGAGTTCTCGCGAGAGCACAATTTGAATTTGCTCAGCAAGTTACTCTGGCACCGAGTAATTCTGCTCATTAACTATGCCCCTGTAGCCGAGCTGCACCAATCACATCGGTGTATCTGATATAGGCGTGCCAGAGGTGTGTAAACAGATGAAGACACGACAGCGCTGCGACCTCAAAGTCATTAGTAAACATTGTAAAATCGCTATGAATTAACACCAGTTGTTTAAAACGACTTTGGCCACTACAATGAACGAGTTAGACTTGGCTTTTTGTCAAAAAGAGGAACAGAAGACGGCGCTGGAATCGTTCCTTTTTTATAAAAGGACGTTTTTGCTGTTTTGCGACCCGATACGGCAAGAGTTTAATCTACCAGTTAGCTCCACCATAGGGGCTTAGCGAAAAACCACTGGTGATTGGTCGTAGTGTTATCCAATTGCGTACCTTGAGATTTTCAAATGCATGCTTGGTGCCGCCCCTCGAGTTGGGTCATTTTCATTACTCGAAGCCAGACCCAAATATCCTCCGGATTTGGGTCTGGATTTTTCCAGGCTATGCCCTTGTCACCTTGTGAGATAATTCTTCCAAGAACAACTACCAAGAGCATTCTCCCCAAGTACACAAGTCTGTTCTTTGCATTCTTTGTTTTGATAAACAGCCTCTGACTAGACTTCAATACAAAATAGCAGCACAAAATAACGTCCGTACTCAGCCAGCAGGCGTGAATAACTTATGAAATCACTGATGTCAAGTAATTATATATCCACCCTGCCTGCCATAGAGCATGAAAGATACATACACAAACTTAATTTGTTCAATTTAAAAACATGTCGCTTCTTTCTTTCTTTGTAACAACCCGACCCAGTGGCCAGAGGTGTATTACCCGGACATTTACTCGTACATCATCGAGTCACCAGCTGTTAAGCCAGTGAATGATTTTACTTCATTTTTTAAAAGTAAACAGCTTTAAATTTATATATTATGTGTTTATATTTAGAGTACTGAGTACACTTTTCTGGACAGCAATACAAATAAACTGTAGCCTATATTTAAGGTTGCATGCTTGTAATCACAAGATACTGACGTTAGCTATGATTATTCCAATAAAAGTAAAATACTTACGTACCTATTTCCACCCATCCCCTATTATCACCCCCTTCACATGTCACTGAATATTAATATCTTAGGCCTACCTGATATGAAATGTTGTCCACAAACATAAGTGTATGGAGATAGTTTTCTCGACGGTACAGTACAGCTAGCTACAGCCATAATTGCCTTCTTTCTGGATATTCCTTTTTACATGGCAAAATAATGAATATCATTTTTTTTTCTAACATTATTGGTGCACCCAAACAAACAACATCTCTTTGGCATGTTGTTGTTTGTCCACTTTCTCGGTCCGATACTGTATGCATACTGTCATTGACTGTATGGCGGTTTGTTATTCCCCCATCTGTTCAGAGGCATTCTATGACGTAGCGCTGGTTGTGCATATATAAAGCTTATATAATTACCACCCAAATCATATTTGTTTCATATTTTTGAAAACATATTTAAGATACAGTATGGGAGATGCTCAAAACCGTAATGATGTACAGTTCGAACAATCCATCACAAATCCTTTTATTAGTGACTCCTTCAATTGTGTTGTTAAATTAATATAATTTAGTTGTAAGTACTCCTCCAATCCAATACTCAAACAACAACGGCTGTTTCATCAAAAGCTAAAAAGTGCAGGTATAGTGCTACACGGGTTGTGAGTTAGTTATCTTGGTGCTCTTTGGATGTTCGGGATGTTTCAGTCAAAATAGAAAAAGTATAATCCAAGGCACTCAGTAGTATTTGAAAATGTATTAATTCTTTATTTCTTCATGGCTTAAAAAAGATTTGCACCTACGCGTTAGGTGCGAATCTTTTTTAACCCATGAAGAAATAAAGAATTTATACATTTTCACATACTACTGAGTGCCTTGGATTATACTTTTTCTATTATAACAACGGCTGTTTGTTTACATTTTCTAAATTAAATAGTTCAAGTAGTTACTGTAGCATAAAAAATATGTTTAATCTAATAATTGATGCAGCTATAATGAATGAATTAATTCAATCATCATTAATTCTCTAATGCCATTAGAGGACACCAGGTACGTCACCAGATTTTCAAAACACTCGGGGCTCTCACGACCCGTGGCTGGGGGGATTGCATGTGTTACATTAGCTATATTTAAAAAAATCCATATCACCATCATGTCGTTCTTTGGAAAATATATAGCCTATAGATTATATCCTACTGTTATAGAATGTCTAATGGACTGGCTTATAGGTAGGTGAAAAACACAATAAGAGGTAATCCCAATACCATTTAAGTCTTTTGATATTTATTAATAATAACAAAAGAAAAGCAAGGGATACCATACTAAGAGAAGCGCCTAAACTGGGAAAATTACAAAACAATATAAATGCAGGGTGTTAAACTAAAACAGTGTTCAGATTACAGAAACAAAAGGAAATAGCTGCAAGCAGCGATCGAGGGGCCAAGCCGCCGAAGGGCATGTAGCGCAACGCGGAGCCGGAAGAGGAAAAACAGCAGAAATTGAACGTACGCGAAGAACAAATAGGTTCCGAAGTACAGATGTGAGGAAATCGAAATGAACAGAAGGTCTGATGAGAACAAACGCAGAACGAAGGAAAAAAACAACCTTATTTCTAATCCAAGAGTAAGAAAGATCACTACAGCTCTTACCCGGATAACGAAGGAATTGAAATGACAAGTTCACATGCAATTTTAAAGTCGTCCAGCGTAGGACTCCCACCGTCTACGGGTCAGGCGTCTGTCGCTCGTCTTGTTGCGCCACCTGGCAGACACGCACCTACACAGCTGCCAAAATTCTATAGTTTCTAGAGAGAATCGAGTCAAAATTACAAGTTTTTTACCAAGATGCTAAAGTTATATTAATCAAGTCAATTGTGAACCTTTATATGAATGAGCCACATATCGTATTCTAATGAGTTACATTTCAGAAAGATACTACGTCCGTAACACAATGGTTTGGGCTCACGGCACACGGTTCAGCAGCTTACGCTTAAGCTGCAGAGGAGAGGCTTCAGTGTAAGAACGAGCACACGATAAGCAAACGAAAGAATTACTTAACATCTTAACCAGTTAAGCGTGCTAAGACATCTTAATGCTAATGTAACGGTTAGCCAATGCGGAGCCAGAAGAGCAAAAAGAGCAGAAATAGAATGTACACGAACAACAGATAGGTTCAGAAGTACTTATGGATTAAATCAAAATAAGATGGTTTAGCGCATTGCGGCGGAAGTCCATTCATTTCAATAGGAAGCAATGCGCACTGCTTCGGCAAATCTACCGAAACCGGCAAAATGTGGATGCGGTGCGGCGGGTGTGTCGCAAGAGTTGAAATAATCCAACTTTTGCGGTGCTTTGCCGTACAGTGCCAGAACCGTAATTTGATTTACCTTAGAGAAAGAGCTAATATGTCGCTTTCATTTACGGGTGTGTGAGATTGCAAAACAAGCTTTTACAGCTCAGTAGATAGTTTTCGTATTGTCAATTAATACTAAACTGAAAACATCTCCTGTCAGTCGCCTTGCTGGAGATGGACAGTTATATGCAATGTTGCCCACCATCTCGTAGATGCGGAAGGTTGATTGCAGTGTACAAATGTGTCTGCATTACGATGCCGTACGGGGATTTTTTGCTGCTTTCTCGTGTGAATCCAGCTTAAGAATGAACACACAAAAGCAGGTTTATCAGATTAGCGTGCTAAAATAGCTTAATTGTTGTGTAGCTTAGGATGTCGTACATCCAATCCTGGCAAAATAGATACACTGGGATTAGAAATATCTGAGGATAAGAAAAATTAGTACAGCTTTTACCCAGATAATGAAGGAATTAAAATGACAACTTTATACAAAACTTTCCCCTTTGGGACAATAAAGTGTATTTCATTGATTTCATTTACACAGTTGCCAAAATTCAATAGTTCAAGTGAGAATGAACTCAAAATGAAAAATTAGTATAAAGATGCACCATGTGTTATATTTAAGTTCTCAGAAAGACAAAATGTTTTGAACAGAAGCAACCTTTGCATCACTTGTGGCCACAGAACCACTTGCAGACTGCATGTGCCACACAGGATTCAAGTGGAATGATTTGGGGCTTATGGCATGTAGTTTTACAGATTGTTTACAGATTGCTAAGCTAACCAACAGAAGACAAGCACAGACAAAGTGAACTTTAGGGAGGAATTTCTTGGGAATGGTAGCAAATATAAAAGATCGCTCAAAATTCACCTTTCCCATTCTGACATTCAATTTGGAGTTCAGGAGATTGTCTTGACCAGGACCACACCCCTAAATGCATTGAAGCAACTGCCATGTGATTGGTTGAGTAGATTACTTGCATTAATGAGAAATTGAACTGTGTTCCTAATAATCCTTTAGGTTAGTGTACATGCTTACATTCATGAACATGAGCACATTATGTAGATCTGAAGGTGTCTGTATGGATGTGTGTGTGGATGTACTACATACGTGTACGTAGGGATTAATATCTGCACATGTTCATGCGTGTATGCATAATTGTATGAATGTATACATTTATATTTTGGGATGGGAAGTCATTTTTTTAGACTGAGGGTCTTTTGTGGGTTGTATGATGGAATAGTGGATGTTGCGGTAGTTCGAGTTGTTTCTGAGGTGGATGTTTAAGGAGAGGGTGTATGTTCTGGGAAGTCCACCATAAACTGTTCTACATCTTCGGGGAATGGAAAGAGTGTGGTGGAGGACTCTGTAGGCGATGGTGTAATTATGATGATAGGTATGTCAAATTGTTTGGTGTGAGGTTTGATTGTTTCGATGTGCGTTATATTGTTCTGATGGAGTGTCATGCTTACAGGTGGTAACTCAAACAGTGCATCTATTATTGTGTCAGTGTTTGCAGTGTCAGGCACATTAATTATATACTTAATTAATTTGTTCTCAATTTGGACATTTATCTCAGTTGGCGTTTTGATCTTTAATGTGCCATGTGTGTAGTTTGTTATACATGATGATTTGTAAAATGTGTTACATTTTTCACAGTGAACTTTGGATTTAGATAGTAGCATGTCTGGAATGGGGTGTTTGAGTGGACAAATATGCAGCACATTAACTTTTGTTCCAATTATGTCAGCCGTGAGGTTGTGGGAAGTGGTGTGTTCTACTTGGCACATGCTTTCATGACACGTGATTTTTGTGAACTTACTATCTTTTGTTGAAGAGAGAAGTGGTTTCCTGAAATTTGCGACTGAAACATTTGTGATCAAATACCAGCCACCAGTTGTAATTTTCTCTTCACCCCACACAGTAAAATCTATTCACATATGTGATGTTAGTAATTCAGGTCCCATCACGGACAAAGTTGTGGCTCTGGCACTTTTGCTGGATTATCTTTGCCTTGACATTTACCTGCATTTAGGATTTAGAAGGAAAATAAACAGAACCATTAACTCTTATTAATGGTAACTTCAAATTATTCATTCTAAAAAAATGCTAGGTTGTTTCAACCCATCTTTGGGTCAAATATGGTTGGGTTTAAAAGTGTAACTTAAAAATATTTAAACCAATGGCTGGGTTTGTCCATAATTGAACCAAACATAGATTGAAACAGCACAGCATTTTGAGTGTTGGTTTATTCAATATTCATGCAATTTGAAAGTGGATGAACAGTTAAGAGTTATATCAAGTTTTGTACTCACACGTGTGTATGTGGTGTTTGTTTTCAAGATCTCAGAAATGATCAGATCTTCCTGTTTTGATAAAAGTGTTGGATTGTAACTGTAGTCTAGTTGTCTTAAACAGGATAACATTGATGAATGTGTAAATGTGATGTCATGTGCTCCCTCTGTTCTGAGTAAAGGTGTCAAACGGATGTTGTGCAGGTGGACTGGACTCCTGTTTTAGAAAAATGAGAAAAATAAATTAACACTAAAGTCTGCACTAAGAAAAAAGCTTTGGAAAAATTATTTCTTTGCATCTTTTATTTCCTTTGGGCATGCTTAACAAAAATCTATGTTTGTTTTTATAACAGACCAAATAGTTTTTTAAACAAAGAGCTCTACCAAACGGTTGAGATGGTGCTTTATGGTAAAAGTTAAATCAAACATTTATATACCAATTTTTTTTAGAAACATCAAATAAAATTCAACTTTTTTAAAGCAATGAATAACATTTGCTTTTTTGTGTGGTAGTGCAACAGCACAAATGTTTTTTGAGCATTGTGTCCACTTTATTTCTGACATTCATATTTACAGTACTTTGAAAATGTCTCAGAAATGGTGAAAAATACTACTGATAACTTTTTCATGAACTATTTCATGGAATAACAGGACATATGGAATTAACAATAATTAATGGTTTAAAGTTATTATTTCATAAACATTTTACATTTGTTATCGTTGAATCACTACTTTATCAGTAAAGGCCAAATCAACCATTTGGTAGAGCATGGATTTAAAGATAAGAAAATCATACTTGTGAAATTATTTCAGCATGTATATAAAGTAATGGATTAAATGTATCATGTTAACAACATTGAATGGTCAGAAGTTTTTAATTTCATAGGAAAAATTCAATTTATAATACATTAATTAACTTCACTACCTTTACCATAAAGTGACAAAACTAATCATTTGGTAGAGCCACTAACTTTACCATAAAGTGACAAACAAACCGTTTGGTAGAGCATGTTTTCAAAAATTATTCAACCCTTTTTAGACATTTTTTGTTGTATCAAGTTACATCATTCTGTTAAGTAACATTGGTAAAACAAGTATATGTCAAAAAAATGTGCTTATCTTTGAAACTTCCCGAGAGCTGAGCATTTTTGTCTGGAGTGATTTTGTTGTTTTAAATTTCCTGATAGGAGATGATCTGAAAAGCTATACTATTCAAAATCACTGTGACATCTAGTGGAGTTTTTTTGCATAGCATGCCTAAACAAAGTTGTAGAGGTTGCTTAATCAGGTTGGGTTAGGTAAAACACATTTGTCAATGAGGTAGTGTTACTAAAATGAGCTCTACCAAACAGTGGACCAGAACATTAAAGGGTTTAGTGCAAATTAAAAAGTCTGTATTTTCATTAAACAATTTATACTTGTCAGTGTTCACAGCTTTAAATTGAGGATCCATGTCACGTTTGAAGACAACAAGTCTGCACAGTTTGTGTTTTTCCTGTAGCTCAGCATCAAAATATGCTCGTTTTGTGCCTTTTTTTAAATTCAGATATATTGTGGATGTAGCCTACAAGTGAATGTGGGGCTGAGGTTTTCTGGTCTACTTCCATACTTCCATACAAAAAAAGTATAAAATTAAATGTAAATTCAGAGAATTACATAGGTATGGAAAGAGTGAAGTTGATTTGTTAACAGTAAATGCAGACACTTTTAGAGTTGCAAAATTAAAGTAAATTCTAAATGTTTTACCTGTTTCATGCAGATATCAACAGTAGTTGCCTTGTCTGAATATCAATAGTCTTTTCCTGAGATTTAAAAGTGATTTAAGAAATTGATAAATAATGGACTTCATTATATCTTACTGGATTTCATAGGAAACTTCTGGTTATTTATTTTGAAAAAATATGTATGTTGATAAGAAAAACGTAACCTTTTCTTTGGGTTTTCTTTTCTTGACAGAAGGGTTTTCTATCTTTACTTTAAATGAACTACTCAGTATAATAGATTATAATTTAAGTTTGTGGTTCATAGTTGCAGATTTAAACATTCATTTAATTTGATTCAGCTTCATTGGTCATTGGGTTAACAAGTTTGTTGTTTCAATTATGTGTGAAATTTTAAATTGAGTGCATTGTGCTTCTGGTGAGAATATGTGTTTGGTACAAAAAATAATTTTCTGAATAAAGATGCAAAGGTTAAGCCAAGGAGACAATTGTTGGTGAGCAGGTAAAGAAAAAAATATTTAATTCATGCACGGCAGGTTTCCTACAGCAGTTCAGCTGGTTGGGCTTTGGTGTTATTTCTGTGCTTTTTTAATGTCATTTTATGAATAATTGTATCATTAAGGTTAAGTCGTTCTAGAGTTAAAGAGTTAACAACATCTGCATTTCGAGTGTTGTTTGCAATGAACATTTGGTGTCAATGGTTGCTGCTTTGAAATGTTTGCTCTCATGGCCGCGGGAACTAGGGGTGCTGAGGGTGCTGCAGCACCCCCCGCTGACAGCACGTGAAAATGAAATGATATTAGCTACTTCAAATAAAGTTTTAGTTTTTCATAGGGTTTTTAATTTTCCACCTTTATTCATAAAATTGTTCAAAATATAATTTTGTCTACAATAGAATATATATATTTAGAATATCAGATTTATTTTCAAATCCGTCAGAATAAAAAAAATCTAATCTAAAAATGAATCAATGTCAGATAGCAGAAGGTCTGTTGATGACGGTCTAACTCCCAGCACCTCATCGAGCTGTTTAACGGTACTTGGATCAGACAATGAGCAGGATGTTGTTGATGACGCTAGCAGCAGGACTATCGGTAAGACTCTCTATGTGCCCCCCCAAACATTGAGTTCCCCCCCAGGGTCCAATGTTAACTTTTTAATCACTGGCCCGGACTGAATTATTACTGGCCCATATTAAGTAAAAATAAATACAAATCTGTGTTTCTTTGCGTAAATGCAGGGTTAATTGTCTGTGTGTGTGACCAAAAAACGACATCCATTAATGTATTTTCCCCTCTTCACAACATGGTAAGTGAGACACATGTACAGAGGTTAATTTTGTGCATCTCAAACTAAGTGTGGCTGAGTTCACACGTTTTGTGAAGTTCCTGAA
>JACXGM010015128.1:0-21527 GCA_016801145.1 Umbra pygmaea | reverse complement strand
AATTTATATGGCTAATAGTAATCCAATATGGCTTTGGTTAAAAGATAGATGGACGGTGTTGGGTGTGGATGAGGTGTGGAGCAAATGAAACTGGAATATGTAAAACGCACAAGATTTGTAAATATTGTAAATAACACAAATTGTATAAGCTAGAGATAATATTAAAATGGCATAGGTAATTGGTCTCAACATTTGGTCAAGGTAGGTAAGGGTTGGGATGGGTGTGGAGTGTAGGGGCAATAATAATAATAAAAAAAAAAAGTGGGATTGGAAATGATGCACAATATAGAACAATGACAACCATGTTGTCAAATACTGAAGCTGACCTTTCCCCCAAAAAAGAAAAAAAATAAATAAATACACATATTGAATGGACGTGCTGACTGCACAGTGTTTCATCATTGGCCAATGTGTGTAGTGTTTTGCACCGTGTGTTACAGAACTGTTTACAGTGCCATGCCGACAATGTGTTTATTCGTTTGGTGCCTGTGTGTATGACATGCATGCGAATGGTACAGTTTCGACGCTTCTGTCTCGGCATTCACTTTTAGTGTTTTAACAATTGCGAAAAACTGTAGTTAGTTCATCTTCATGTGTATATATATGCTGGCCAAACTAGAGAGAGGTGTCAGTCATTGAATATATGTTCAGTGTTGGAAGGCTGTCTGGGAGCTACACACCTAAACATGTGAGTTGTAAAAAGAGTGTTGATTGAAGTTTGGAAGTTAGTGCGTACGCTCTGGACTTGTGTGTTTGCTATCACTGAAAGAACACGTTAAGCTATTAAGTATATCCGTTGTGCACTCGCTTCAGCTGTTCAACTGCGACTGAATTCTGTATGTTTCTGGATTGTCTACACATCAAATACAATAAACCACCATCTACTGCCTTTGGTCTCCGTCCTTCAACTTCACCACACCATACATCGTGACATCTGGTGTTTCTTTGCATCTGTGGCCTTAAGTGCTTAAATAATTAGTGTAACAAGCAACATTTTGAAATATTTTTTATATAAAGAAAGTCGAAATGCTCACTAACATTTGTTTGTTTAACATCTGAAAGGAATGCTAAGTTTAATGTAAAATGTAAGGTATCTTATTTACGTTCATGACGTATGTGACCAAAAATGTAAATATTGCATTTATATATTTTTGTGGTATTAGACAATAATTTCCATGACATTTGCATTAATTACACTATCCAGATGCCCTAACTACTAGGCCACCGTGGCACCCATATATAAACTGTGTATAAAATGTGTGTTTTTACATTTAACAACATTTTGAAACTTTTTACATTCTTTATGGTTGATAAAAGCAGTCACTTCTACCTAGTGCAGGGTGTTATGACTATGCTGCGTTATACTGTTTACTTTTACACACACATAGCCCACTGCTTGTAAAAACAAGAAGCTCAATGGTAACAACCATGAATGAGAAAAGAGTTTGGGGGATACAAGTACAAATAAGGATAAATGTCAAATGTAATCATACACATTAGGCTGGTTGCAACTTTAAGGTAATCTTTGAAATTCTTTAAAATAAAAAGCAGAAACAACATTGGCTCCTATGTCCTTGAATGACATTAAGACAACTGATAGGTTGGTGCCTTTCGGACAAGTTCTAAACAGTTACTGGAAATAACGTTCAAAAGTGTTGACAGTCATGATGTTGCAAATTTGTAGATGTGGGTGCAGGTATTGAAAATCTGCCATGGGGGCACCTACCCTCTCTCTCTTTCCCTCTTCTCTTTCTCTCTCTTCATCCATCCTTGACCTTCTATCTTTTATTTAGCTCCTCCTTCTCTCATATCTCTTTTTCTATATATAAAGATGTCTACCTGTGAATAGCCTTTGTCTCATCTCAAATGATCCAGATGCAGTCTGTGAATCAACAGACCATGTAACCTCTTTTAAGTGTGTCATTAGGAGAAAACAATTAACAGTTGCCTTCTGTAAAGGTAAGTGTTTGCCTTTTAACTTTTACAGGATATAATAAAATGTTGAAATAACTTTAGTGAAAACCTTTCCTGGACTTCTGCCAGAAAGGTTTTATCTATAAAAATATAAATGTAAAAAGTGTTTTGGAAGATCAACTACAAGCACGGAGAGTGAAAATAAAGCAACATGTAAAATACATGGACTTTTGTTGACAGTACAAACACCTGTAACTTTGGCCGTAATCAGATTGAATTTGTCAGCAACCTATTGGGTCCAAAGCCACAAGATGCAACAATCAAATATATTCCTGAACAGTATTTCAGGAATATTGTTGATCCATAAACTACTGATTTTATTTTACCAGTATTAAACCAGTTATTTTGATTAAGAACCAATTAATATTTTCAGCAATGATGTGGGTTTGGCTAACTGTCCTGCTGAAAGACAGAATTACAAAGCTTTCATCTTGGCAGTTGGGGGATTGAACCCAGGGCTTTATAGACACCAGTCAGATGCCCTCATCGCAAGGCCACTTTGCCGCACCCTAAATGCTCAGTAATTCTATCAGTCTAGAAAATGTTACAAAGCCGTTACTAAGGCTCTTGGTAGTCTTTCTGATAAATCTCTCAGAGAAAGGTGTAAAAAAGACATAGAGAACCTTCAACCTTTTTAGCAAAAAACAAGGCTGGTATTCTAAAGCACCTCGATGATCAAGAGTTCTGGAGTAATGTTCTATGGTAACATTTGTCAAATGTGGAACATTACTGCACTGCACATTTAGAACCGTATACAAGCAGTCAAACTTGATGGTTGCAGTGTCATGGTTTGGGTCTGCTTTGCTACATGGACCTGCACATTTTTGCTATCAATGAAAAAAACATGAGTTCTGCTTTGTAAAAGCTGAAGCGCAGCTGTGTTATGGTGTAAGGCACTCATCAACACACAATCATATCAACATTAGAATGATTGAAGAACAAGAGTTTGAAAGTTTTGGAATTGACAATTTAAAGTGCAGAATGTAAAATGGGCCTTTTGTTGCACAGTGGTCTTGTTGCATAGCACAACTGCATCATGTGGCAAAAACATAAAATAGTGGTTTTGTGACAGGACCTGAAACAAATGTCCTGTCACATGGTGGCCTAGTGGTTAGCACTGTGGCCTCACAGCAAGAAGGTTCTGGGTTCGGCACCGGGTCGGCACCGGCCTGTGTGGAGTTTGCATGTTATCCCTGGGTCTGCGTGGGTTTCCTCCGGGTGCTCCGGTTTCCCCCACCATCAAAAAACATGCAGGTTAAGTTCTCCAGTCAGTACCCCTGACAAAAGCACTGGCTTAAATCTGGAGTTGGTCCCCGGGCGCTGTAAATGGATGCCCAATGCTCCCTTGAGGGATGGGTTAAATGCAGAGAAAGAATTTCGCTATGTGTATGTGACAAATAAAGTACCTTTAAAGTAGTTCATGCTCTGAAAACATGTCAATGAGTTAAAGCAGTTCAAAATTGAGGATCGATCACAGTAACTCCATGTTACTGTGAGAGACTGATTAATACCTACAGGAAGTGTTTGGTTGCAGTTATTGCTGCAAAAGGTGGAGTAACTAGTGAAAAAAAATCTATAATAAACACATTAAATACATGTGATTGTAATGTGTATTATCTAGTAATAGTATTTTCTTAAAGAACTGAGAAAATTCATGTCCTAAAAACAGATTTTATTTAAAAATCTGATACAGGCAAATACTTTTCCTCAGCACTGGTTAGTAGCTGTAAGCTTTTAAAACCGCATGGTTTGAAAGGAGAAAATTGCAAAAGAGTAACATTATGATTGACATTATGGGAGAGAACTAATTTAGGAAATCAGAAAAACTGAACCTCATTGGTCAATGAAAGAATGTATAACACTCCAGTAAACTGTTGACCAATCTTGTTCCCATTGTTACATAATTCATAATGTTAGCGACAAAATTGACACTAATTTATTCATTAAGAAGTGCACTCTTTTTGCCCAATGTCAAGGTTCAGGTACTGTTAGCAATGAGTGCTTATAGCATTCCAATGAATCTTTCCCCTAATTGTCTCTGCTTATACAAATGCCTGCTTGTAAGGAGAGGTACCTAACTACCATTCTCAGTCATTAACTCAAACTGGGTTAAGAGCTTGATTTTTTCATGGTAGAAGGAAATCTTTCATAACCCCATGAAAAACACAAGACAACTTTTTGTGTATTATCTCAAAGATATTTAAAAAGCATGTTTACATTAGTGTTATTGTGCATAAACAGGTTCCAATAAGCATTTTGCTGAACAACTACTCCTTAAAATGTGGTTACAGTGGTTATACAGTGTACATGGCAGTATATCCCTCTTGTCTATGTCGTCTTTTCTTAATTCTCACTCATGCAGAGCTCTCTAATTCCAGCCTTTTCAAATAAATAGAGAAAATGGCTCTGTACCAGGCCAGATCTGTGGTTGGGATGCTCCGCCATTGGTGGCGCAAGCTCAGATACCGCCTCCAGAACAGGAAGGGATGGGACAAAGACCTGGATGAAACGTTCATGCTGCAGAGTAAACTGTGAGAATGACTTATGGGTAAAAACAGCTTCTGAAGTTTGTGTTGGTTGATTTTAAAAACAGAAAAATAACTTGTAAACACTCTCCCCTCTAGGATAAATGACATCCCTCTCTTCTATGCGGCCAAAAAGAACAGTTCAGGTTGCATAAAGAAACTTCTAGACTGTGAGTCCACTAACATCTTTGAAAGAGGTGCGCTGGGAGAGACTGCACTGCATGTGGCAATTATGAATGATAACATGAAAGCTGCCGTAGCGCTGATGGAAGGAGCGCCTGAACTCATCAATGAACCCATGACCTCTGACCTCTTCCATGGTAAACACACCCTCACACACAAAACGGACGAACAGACATTGGAAAGCACATTCAATCACTCAACCATGTGTTGTGTCTCTATCTCTCTGTAAGGAATGACACCTCTTCACATGGCCGTAGTGAATCAGAACATTAACCTGGTCCGCCATCTGATTGCTCAAGGGGCAGATGTAGCCACGCCCAGAGTCACAGGCCTGTACTTCAGCAAGAGGCCAGGAGGGTTGATCTATTTTGGTAACATGACCATAGGCCTTAGTGTGGCAGGGGGGATAAGCAGGTGTGTTTTGTATGTTAAGAAGTTTCTTTTAGGACATGTTGCCTTGATGTATTTTGTTTATTTTTAGGTGAGCACATCCTGACTTTTGCCGCCTGTGTGGGCAATAAAGACATCATCTCATTGGTGCTCGATGCAGGAGCTAGCACCAGGGCTCAGGACTCTCTGGGTTTGTAACACTCCTCGTTTTACTCTTCATTCTCACCCTCTCCTGTCCTCTTTTCAGCAGTTAAATTTCACCTCCTCTCTCTCTTTCCTCAGGTAACACAGTCCTCCACATCCTTATTCTCCAGCCCAATAAGACAATGGCATGCAAAACCATGGATCAACTTATGGCTCATGATCTTCAGTTGGACCATGCTGTGCCACTCGACATGGTGCCCAACCTCCAGGGCTTAACGCCCGTCAAACTAGCTGCAGAGGAGGGCAACCATGTGGTGAGAATGGATAGAGGGCTAGAGAGAGAAAGAGGGGAGTGGAAGAGGAGAGGATGCATTTTTTCCCCTATTAACTTCAATCTCTAACAAAAATCATCCTATCCATATGCCAATAACAGTGCAGTACTATCTATTACACACAAATTAACTATGCTGCATTTGTTTTAGGCATTCCAGCACATGGTGAACCAGAGACGAGCCGTCCAGTGGAACATGGGGGCGCTGACATCTAACCTTTATGACCTTGAAGAGATTGACACTTGGGCTGACAAATTCTCTGTACTGGAGTTGGTCGTGGGGAGCCAGAAGAGAGAGGTAGAGTACAATACACAAACAAGACACATAATCTCTTTATCGTTAGCTTAATGCCTGCACTTTTGATGATGATGATGATCTTCTTCCTCAGGCCAGGAGAATATTGGATGTGACTCCAGTTAAGCAGTTGGTCAGTCTAAAATGGAACCTCTACGGAAAACATTACTTTAGGTAACATATTCCAGTACTGTACACACACATCCAGTACGTACATTAGTAATTCTCTAATGTATTTAAAAGCTGAGTTTACAGTATGAAATTTCATGTCATGTTTCCTATTGGTAATGTGGCTGTTGTTTATAGGATTTTGTTGCTGCTGTACCTCCTGTACATTGGGATCTTCACAGCATGTTGTATGAATCGCCCTCTAATGGACGCCCCGGAGAATGACACTGTTTCACTAATGGACGAAACGGTCCGCGTGCAGAAAACTCTATCGGTGAGGAAGACATGAAGGTCTCTTTAAAAATATCAGGCTGTGTACAAACCACTGTCTGAGTGCTTAATTTAACCATTTATAATCCAATGTGACTGATCTCTGTCTCTATAGGAGAGTTATGTGACCTATGAGGACAAGCTGCGTCTGGTAGGAGAGATTATCAGTGTCATTGGAGCCGTGGTTATTCTGTTACTGGAGGTAAAACCTTCAATACCGTGTAGTTTTACATATCTTTTTTGTGTGTATTAGATTACATTCCTGGTTATAACAATAATCTATATTATTCCTAATTATTCAGATACCAGATATACTAAGAGTTGGAGCCAAGAAATACTTTGGCCAGACGGCTCTGGGCGGACCATTCCATGTCATTCTGTAAGTTAAACTTACTGCCTAGTGCCAGCACTTCTGAAAATGACGAAATGTTGTGGACCTCATTTGGAGTAGTTGTTAGTTTGCATACAAATCAACAATTGCTTTTCTCTATAACACACCCCCTTCGACTTATAGTAGAGCAGGGTGCTATCTCGATTAGCAATTATGATTAATTGCCTACCTTATAGAAAAATTGCAATTATTTGTCATCTTGCATGCTCTTGCATTTTTTTCTGCAGGCTTTTGGTTTCTTGTCAGATTCTTTAACCAACACACAGCAAAATCTACACAAGTAGTACAAGTGGTTTAACACTACCCAGTGTTATCACCTAACACTGGCTCAAACTAAATTCTACCACAAACTAAATTCTGAAAGATTCATCTTACATTAATTGCTGGTTAGTCAAATAATGAAATAGGAAACCTGCAGCCTGCCCAAACCAAAAGGCCTCAGATTTTTCAGCGGTTAAGGAGTCTAATTTGTCGTCGAAAGCCAGTTAGATTCCTGACTGTGCCCCCCTCAAAAGAAATCTTTGGTTCCTTGAGCAAGGCACTATACCCTATGTTACTACAGGGGGATGTCCCTGTACTTACTGTAAGTAATGGATAAGAGCGTCAACTAAATTACTAAAATGTTCATTTACTGTAGTCAAATACAGTGAGCACCATCACTCATTTACTGTAGTCAAATACAGTGAGCACCATCACTCATTTACTGTAGTCAAATACAGTGAGCACCATCATTCATTTACTGTAGTCAAATACAGTGAGCACCATCACTCATTAGACAGTGACCATGTTTTTGTTATTTTGGTTCTGTACACTTTCAAAGGATACAATGACAATGAGGTTGAAGTGAAGACTGTCAGCTTTAATTTGAGGGTACATATTGGATGAACCATTCAGAAATTACAGCACATTTTATACATGGTCCCCCCATTTTTAGGCACCAAAAACATTGGAGAGTTTAACATAATGTAGAATTAAGTAGTAATTGTTAATATTTGGTTGAATATTGTTTGCATTGAATGACTGCTTGAAGTCTGCAATGCATCGACATCACCAGATGCTGGGTGTCTTCCCTTGTAATGCTCTACCAGGCCTGTACTGCATCCATCTTCGATGCAAATGAAGCTAGCAGTAATAAGGCTCAGAAATGAAAATCAATCCATCAGGAACATTGTAAAGACCCTGGGAATGCACAAATCAACAGTTTGGTTCATCATTAACAAGAAAAAAACAACCAATTAACTCAATTATGCCAAAAGACCTGGTCGACATCAGAAGACCACTGTAGTGGATGACTGGAGAATACTCTCTGTAGATAAGAATACACCTGACAACAGCCCAACAGATCAAAAACACACTTAACACTTTCCTGGATGCAGGTGTAGAAGTGTCAAAGTCTACCATACGTATACCAGCAGGACTACAGAGGGAACACTACAAGATGCAATGCACTGATAAGGCTGAAAAACAGAAAGGCGAGATTCCAGTTTGTTAAAATGCACCTAAGAGCCCCAACGGTTCTGGAAAACAGTATTGTGGACAGATGAGACAAAGAAGAACATGTACCAGAGGGATGGAAAAACTGCCATGATTCAAAGCTTACCACCTCATTTTTGAAACATGATGTTAAGACTGCAGACAGACGTAGAACAATGAATTCTGAAGTTCAGGAAAATTGTATCTGTTCAGATAAAACCAAATGACTCCAAACTCATTGGACGGCACTTCATCAAGCAACAAGACAATGACCCTAAACATTCTGCTAGAGCAACAAAGAGGCTTTTTATTGCCAAAAGGTGGGAAATCCTTGACTGACCGAGTCAATCACCAGATCTGAATACAATTGAATATGTATTTTATATGCTGAAGACGTGACTGATGGCAATAAGTCCAAGAAGCAAGCAGGTACTGAAGATGGCTGCAGTACAGGCCTGGCAGAGCAACACAAGGGAAGATTACCCAGTGTCTAGTAATATCGATGCATCACAGACTTAAAACAGTCATTTCTTGCAAAGGATATGTTACCAGATATTATTCTGCATTATGTTATACTCCCCTATGTGTTTTGGTGCCTGAAAATGAGGGGACCATGAACAAAAGGTGCTGTAATTTGTGAATGGTTTATTCGATATATATGAATATACCCTAAAATTAAAGTGGATCGGTATTTCAACCTCAATGTCATTGCATCCTTTCGAACTCAGTGCTAGAGTTGCCAGTGTGGATCGTTTGTTATTTATTTGGTCAAACTCTATTGTATATAATAAATATACTCCACCCTCCCCAATGCAAAGAATAAATTCACTTGACACTTCTTTGGACCCATTCCAAAAAAACACTCATGCCTGTCTAGCTGTGCATCAATAAAAAAAGTAAAAAGGCATAGAAACCTTGACAGAAAAATATACCTAACAACTAATTTACCTCGAATGAGATGCACACTTTGGCCACTTACTGTATGTTGGATGTCCTTAACAATAACCATGCTAACCAGGTACCATTTTTTTATAATGCTAGTTCAGTAACAGCATGTGTGGTTGTCTAAGCACTGGGTAGCAAAGGAAACAATAATGGTCATTTTATTACAGGTTTATGATCACCACTACCCTCACTTATTTCTGTTGACATTATCAAAATATTTATTAAAATAATCTGAAACATTGTCACCTCACCCCCATTGAATAAACATAAAGCCTAGTAGACAGCAACAGGGAAGATATTATTTGAAGTGGCTAATTTCTCACTCCATCACATATCATATTTTAGTGGCTACTGTACATCTATATATGTTTTATGCACTAGCGTCTATGTTGGGAAATCTTCCGGCACTTAGATGGTTGATAAGCAGGTGCCGTTTAGTTAGATGAGTAGCAAAACATTTGAGTAGTTTTACTAGCTAGCTACACTGAACTGAATCTTATCCAAAGTTAGTCATTTATTGTCAAAGTGATGCCCTTTAATGAAATGCATACATTAACTTGGTCAATGTATAATATTAATAAATAGAATTTATACATATTATTTTAGGTACGGTAATTATACAGTCAGTCTGTGAAAAACATAAACATTTCAAAAATAGAGTAGATATGATACCTATTTTATTTTTTGGAGAGGCATGTCCGTAATACACAGCATATTTCTACTTGAATGCATAGGCTAGTGAACACAGCTCAGATTCTCCCATTAGCCCTCCAATGAAAGGAGATGCCATAAAACAAAGCATGTAAAATTTTATTAAGAACATGAACAAAACACTTTGAAGCCCCTATAAAACATTTACTACCCTCCACTCTGTCCCTTAAAAACACACAGCCCTCCCTTGAGCAAAAGTAACAGTTCCAACACCCTCCACCATTAATGAGCTCACCCAAAACACAGCAACCTTAAATCTTTTCACAGATGCCTAGAAAAAAATTAGTTCTTGCAATAATTATTATTATAATCAAACTCTATTTAACATTTATAACATGTAGGAAAACATATTTAGTTCCCTTGCTGATCTTGTATGTTTGCCCACTGACAAAGAAATGATCAGTCTATAATTTTATTGGTAGATTCATTTGAATAACAACAACGAAAATCCAGATAAATGCATTTAAAAAAAATATTAATTGATTTGCATTACAATAAGTGAAATTGCCAACACGGGAAATAAGTATTTGACCCCTTTCCAAGACAGGACTTAGACTTTTGGTGGCAAAACCCTTGTTGGCAATCACAGAGGTCAGACGTTTCTTGTTGCCAGGTTTGCACACATCTCAGGAGGGATTTTGTCCCACTCCTCTTTGCAGATCCTTTTGGATCTAATTGATTGCTTGCTTCTGTGGACAGGTGTCTTTTATACAGGTAACAAGCTGACATCTCAGCTCATTACCTGTGTATGATTCACCTGGGTGCCAGAAATCTTGCTGTTTTAGACGGGATCAAATACTTATTTCACTCATTGTAATGCACATAAATTAATAAAATTTTTGTAAAATGCATTTTTTTGGATATTTTTTGTTGTTATTCTGTCTCTCACTGTGCAAATAAACCTACCATTAAAAATATAGACTGATCATTTCTTTGTCAGTGGGCAAACATACAAAATCAGGAGGTCAAATATTTTTTTCTCTGTATATGTCCTATTTAATAAACTGTTTGTTTTTCCCCAGTATTGGCTTTGCCAGCCTGGTGATCCTGCTGTGTGTATTCAGGGTCAATGACGTCCTGCATGAGACAGAGCTGATGGCTATATGCCTTGTTCTTGCCTGGAGTAACGTCTTGTTCTTCGCCCGAGGCTTTGCAATGCTGGGACCTTACGTCATTGTGATTCAGAAGGCATGGAAGTCCAGCGCAACCAAGCATGCATGGACAGAACTTAGAACTAAGCATTCATATTAAGTTAACGTGAGGTTGCTTTGGCTCCTTTGCTTTCACTTTTGATGTGGAATTTTGTCTCATTTCCTCCTAGATTATATTCGGAGACCTGACCAAGTTTATGTGGCTGAGTTTCATCCTGCTCATAGGCTTTTCCACCTGTAAGTATATTCTTTAGAAGAGAGACATAATCAAAATTGATGTTTAAATGAGCAAATTGCTGATCACTATAAAGCCTGGTTGTCTCCTCCCTCACTCCTAGCCCTGTGGATGGTGTACATGACACAGCTTCAAGATTCTCTCCCTCAGTACCGCTCCTACCCCATCACCCTGTTCTCACTGTTTGAGCTCAGTGTGGGCCTCATTGATTTGCCAGTGGACCAGACCATCACAATCTCTCCTATTGTCTTTGTGCTTCACTGCACCTTGTCACTGACATTATGCTCCCTGCTCTCAAACTTGCTCGTCGCCATGATGAGTGACACACACTGGAGGGTTTCCCAGGAAAAGGATGAACTATGGCGAACACAGGTGTGCATTAATGACACAAACAAATGCACATTTTACAAATGGAAATGTATTAACATATAGCACACAATAGGGGCTAGCATGCAGATTTATGCATATTAAATATACATATTTAGCCTCTGTCTCTGTGTAGGTGGTAGCCACCACCCTGATGTTAGAGAGGAGACTGCCTCGCTGCTTGTGGCCCCGTCTGGGGGTGTGTGGTCTGCGCTACGGCCTCAAAGAGGGCTGGTACCTACGGTAAGACCTGGAAACCTCAGAGGAGTACTCTCTCAGATAAGAGTGAATCATTATTCATTTCATGGTCTGTCGATCCCAGGTGAAAGAAACCTGCACAGTAAAAACGTCAGTGTTAAATTCAACTTTCAACTTTAACACTCAATTTTGAGAGTGTCAACAAAATTGACACTCTCGGTGTTTATATAGGTCTAGTAAATTGACCTATATACACACTCAGTGTTAAATTAACACTCTCAGTGTTTATAAGTCTAAATGGACCTATATACACACTGAAGAGTTTTAATTTAACACTGAGGGTGTTGATTTAACACTGCTGTTTTTACTGTGTGCACTTACTTTAATTTGTTATTCATTTGCAGCAGAGGTCAAAGCAAACTGACTTGTTTTAGTGGCAGCTTTCCTCTAGTTTAAAAAGCAACTGTCTGCTTACTTTTTACAAACTTTGTTTACAGCCATTATTTATTGTGTTTACTGTGTAGTGTTTACATAAATCTTCCTGTGTTTTTCACAAGATCTTCAAAATTAAAGATAGTATCTGTGGCATCTAATACATGTGGTGGGGTAAATCATAATTTCCTTATTGTAAATAGACTTTATACTCAAACGACTGTCATACTGTGTCTCCAGGGTTGAGGATCGTAATGAACATCTGCTGCAAAAGGTGCGTCGCAACATACAAGCCAAGGAGAAGGATCAGATCAAAGATCTGGGGGAGACAGAGAAGACCAACGCAATAAAATCAACATAAACATGCCCTGGCAGCTGATTTCCTACATCTCTCAGGGTTCAATGTTAGCTTGGTTACATGTATAGTGTGTGGTGTAATTGTTTTTCCAATGCATTGTATTGTAATTGTATAGTATGATTGGATTGGATTATTATTGTATTTTAATGATTGGATTGACTGGGCAACACTCGGGCAGTGGTATTCTGGAAGTCAGGGATGTCGACAGGAATCCTCAGGCCTGGGACACAACTCCACATTAGGCCCCTCGCTACAAAAATATGACTGTGCAAAAACGAATTGTGGGCCCCCCTGAGGACTGGGCCCGGGACAACAATCCCAGTTGTCCCCCCCTGTCAGCGTCCCTGCTGGTAATACCCATCACCAGTTCTCAGGTAAATTTGAGCAAGTAAACAACCACAGAAATAATGCATTTCAGGTCTGATCGAGTTGAGCCCTTGATTAATTTTCGATCTTCTTGTATGTTAAATACTTTTTCTTTATTACGTAGAACACATTTTATTCCTCTGATAAATTATATTGACATTTACTTTTTCAAATCATTGTATATCAGAACGTAAAGCTTGATGATTGATTAGTTTACATAGGCATGTATGCCATTATTACATTTAAAAAATAATACATCAAAAACATTTCACAAAAACAAGCCAATGGATGCAAGACTGATAACTAATATTTTACACAAGCATATATTCAGACTGAAACTGGCAGGTTGCTCGATTTCAAAGGCAATAATTTTCATGTGATAATATTTAACCATTACATGCCTGATATTATCTAATATTGTCATAATGTATAATCAAGACTTGATTGAGATCATGGTTGAATCACTTATTTAATTGAAGTGAATGATATATTGAATAGAAGACATTATAATAAATCACTTACAATGCTACTGTAGCCAACCACTCTGCTGACTTACATGTTGTACAGCACAAAAAGATGTCTGCCACTCAAGGTGAATGACAACCATCTGAATCATATGTACCGTATAGCTGTTGGGCTGGACCCAGACCAGCCACCTCTTACAGCTCTCCAGGAGGCAGGTGGTTGATGTCCATCCTTTCAACGCATTCTCATGGCAAGACGTGGGTAACTGTACGTAATGGAAATTTTGCCGCATTACGTAGGCAGACTTACGATATGGCCAATCGAAATGTGAGGTTTTTTTTCTATTGAATCTTCGTTCTACCGGAACACTTCCAAGAATAGACCAATTGTTTACAATTTATTTGGAGATTGTTTAGTTCAGGGATAATATGTTAGGTTAGAGGTTAAGGTTAGGGAAAGGTGAAGTTAAGGATAGGTAAACTGACTTTTTACGTTTCATATGCGTATGAGGCATATATTTTCGTGCCTCCGGAAATGTCACATGTGGACGGATGTTGTTGTTTTTTACAGTGTTGTACAATTTCATACGTATCGCCATGAGAACAGCTGGGTCCTTTAGAACCCTTTCTGGCAGATGTAGAACATGAAGATTTCACAAGCTGAAGACTTCCAACTTTTCTCTGGAAGATCCTTGCCCACCAGTAATCCACACTCGTGATGTCTATCCGTTTCTGACCAGTAACTGAGTGAGCAGAATAGTGGGAACAGCTCAGTTCGATCCATAATAAAACAATATATCTTCAGGATGACAACAATAATATTTTCATTAATTCTATGGTAAAGAACTGAACAATATGTTGTAAAGACCTAGTCAAGGCAAATCTTCCTCCTCATAATAATAATAATTAATCTTAATATAGTGCTTTTCAAGGCATTTATAGATTCAGGGAGCATAATCACCCTGATTAGAAGAGATCTACTGGAAAGCCTACCTCACCCACTTGGGTGATGCACGGCAGCAATCTTTGCACCAGAACACTCACCACACATCAGGTGGAGAGGTGAGTGGTTACATTTGCCAATTAGGAAGGAGGGGGATTATTAGGTGGGCATGATTGATGAGACCTCGTTGGGAATTTAGCCATGACACCGGGGTTAACACCCCGACTGTTGCGATATGACATCTGATTTTATAATAACCAGAAACAATCAGGACAACAGTTTAACAGACTGCACCCTACACAGGGCATTGGGAATGATCTTTATACCAAAAAGAGGAGTGCCCCCTACTGGCACTATAACACCATGTCCAGCAGCATTCGTTTCCAATCCAGGGACCGACCAGGCCCTACCCTGCCCAGCTTTAGAAGCAAACCAGATGTGGTATACAGGACACTATTATCTTAGCCTCCTATTTGTGTCCCTCACCTTTGTCCCAGTGTCGTGTTGTTGACCCAGACCCAGGAGCCATTCCTCTGTCTCAGGCCGATCCAGTACATCAGGTTCCCCTTCTCCGTTAGAAAGGTCTGAGAGAATGATTTATTCCACAGGTTTATCATGACACAGTTCCTTTCCTATCATATGTTGCTGCTAAAATTGTGAAGGACCTACTTGTACTCTTTTGTTTGTTATGACTGCCAGTTCTCCCCCTCTCTTCTGACAGCTATCTCTGCTCTCGTTCCATTGCATTCTGATTTCAGACAGAAAGTAGCAGGAGTTCTCAAAGTACTGCCAGCCATTCTCACATCTGTTGCATCCAAAAACTGGAAAAATAGAACATAAACAATTCAGTCTACACCTTAGTTACAGTATTATGTCAGAAGTACAACAACGCATTCTCATAGCAAGACGTGGGTAACTGTATGCAATGGAAAAATCGCCACATTACGTAGGCAGACTTTCGATATGGCCAATCAAAATGTGAGTTTTTTACATATTGAATCTCTGTTCTACCGGAACATTTCCAAAAACAATTGTTTACAATTTAAAGTACTTGAGGAATGTTAAGTTCGGGGATAATATGCTATGTTAGTGAGGTTAAGGTTAGAGTAAGGTTTAGGTAAACTGACTTTTTTACATTTTGTAAACGTACAGGTATACGTTTTCCTGCCGACGGAAGTGTCACATGCGGACGTATGTTTTGTTTTTTACAGTTTTTTACGATTTTGTACATATCGCCATGTAAAACATATACACAGTTCAGTTTACACCTTAGTTACTATGTTAATATGTTAGAAGTACAACATAGTTCAGTTTAAAAATGTCACACACGTCCGCATGTGACACTTCCGTCGGCAGACATACGGGTCCATTATAGAGTATTATATTCATCCACTTAACCCACTCTTGCTGTTTAGTAAAACAGTTCAATATACCAGTGGACTCACGCTGGCTTAGTTGTTGAGAATAGGTTGCTTGGCATTTCTGCAGGCTGCACATCTTAGAAAACGGGGGTCTCTCTTCTGCCCCGACACTCCATTCATCATTCACCTCACTCACCTTCTCTTCAACCTCAATCGATTTGTCAGTCCCAGGGCACACCAGTGACTGTGATTGTACTAAACAATGGAGAAATATGAGAACGTATTCTCATGTTACAATGTGTATTATTTCTTATTTCCATTTAATGTTACACAGTTTAAAGGAGGATATCTAATCCAACATTTTGAATATTCCTGGCTGTTTCTAAATCACTATTCTACAGTATAATTGCCACATAACACTTACATTTGACACAGAGGGCAGTGATGACCATCAACAGTATCACACAGATGATAGACAGTAGGAAGCACACAAACCGGTAAACACCAATATTCCCCTGGGCCTTCAGATCTAGACAGGCAAACAGGACTGTTAGACCAGTCTTTGTTTTGATTTTACAAATGCTACAAGCAACAATTCAATTTCTGCCTACCTTGTTCTTCTTTATCCTTCAATTCTACAGATAATTTTGTGTTTGCCTCAGCTGGTAATTTGGCATGACCGCCACTTCCTACGTACCTACAAAATTTGATATACATTGCTGCTGCTTCTGAACCACGGCAAACTGCGACTGTTTTGTAGTCTGAAAGCAGCTGCGCACTGTTGTTGCATGGAACCTCCCTCTCTTTGGTTTCTATAGCAACGTGCCCTTTTTAGAATTATAATTAATTCCGGTAACATAATACACAGTCTGTGCCCTGATTACTTTGGATGTTGCCAAGTTACAGTATGTGTGTGTGTGTGTGTGTGTGTGTGTGTGTGTGTGTGCGCGCGTGTGCGTGCGTGCGCGCGTGTGTGTGAGAACAAGACAAGAGCGAGAGAAAATCGAGAAAGTGAGATTTCCAAACTTTGTGGAGAGATTCCTAGTCCTTGGAGAAATGTACGTTCAGTTCCTTGTCTGCTTGCGCGTGTGTAGAGATAAAGATACTCTGTGTATAGGTGTATATGTGTGTACGTTTTTGTGTGCAAGAGAGAGTTCTAGAAATCCAGAGCAGATAGCTGGTCCAAACTTCCATTGACATCCTTGCTGTTTTGTCTTGTAACAATAGATTACAGCTCATGTTTGGAGTTTTAATCTATGTATACCCTGTGTATTCTGTGTCTGAATTATGAGGATATGGTGTTATGCACCATAACACCAAGTTCAATTCTAAGGATATACCCAGTCTGGAAAATGTCCCAGTCTGGCCACAAGATGGGGTTAAGCCATCCTGTGGCTAGTACCATCCAGATCAGGACTTGAAGGTACACACAGAGCACAAACATTCAAAGATACAGTTACACATATAAACAGTATTCGGTTCGATTAGTTACACCAAGTGTGATTAATAACGTAATAATAGTCCATACCTCGTCTGTCTCTGGCAGAGCCCTGGCCAGGAGATGCTTCAGCATAAATGTTCTCTGATGGATCTGTCAGTTTTAAGTAGATGTTTGATTCAGCTTCTTCTACTGTCAGACATGAAGATTAACAGATACTTTAGGTTATGTTCAAGACTTTCAGGACAGATAAACGAAAATCATCATGAATGTTAAGGTAGAAATTAACCACACTGAAGGTTGAAGAATAAAACAGCAATTTATTACATTCGTTCAATCCGGTGCTGGAGTTTTTGTCTATACCTGAAGTTCCAGTACCTTTTTGCTCTCTTCACGTTTCAACACTCAGTTCTGTTCAGAGATTTCATGCAAGATAATAATTCTGTTTTTTTGCCTGAGTGGGTCTTTAGTTCTATATTTGTCTGAAAAGCCTACAGCCCCATTGTCAGGGATATCTCTATAATATCAATAAGTATTGTGTGATTATAAAACATTTATTTAGGATAAGGATTCCCTACAATATGCAGTGTGTTCTTACAAAGAAGAACAAAGCCTGTAATCCATAATTTATTGTAACCAAGACAGGTTTAACATTTCCTAACTCCAGTAGGAGTTGAGGGACGTGGTTACATGAACTTTGGCGCCTCACCATGGTTGTTATGGACATGTCATCCCAGCTCCTCATCCCAGACTCCTTCCATCTCTATGCACACACATCTGTTCATCAAATCATCATTATCAGTCACACCGGTTTTCTGTTTACTAATTCCTGCCCCCATATATTCACTGTTCTACCCAGGTTGTGTGTGCTTCATGTTCAATCATTTTTGTCTGTCATGCTGCCGCATATTCCTGTGGTTCATCACGCTATTACTATAGAATATATTGCCGCTTTGTAAGGCGAAGACTGTTTATTATTTTGGGTATTACTGTCATCCTTATACTCTTGTGTCTGTTTGCCATTTTGATTGGGTGTGCATTAAATTAGGCCTACCACCAGGGGCAGTGTGTGTTCATTAGGGCGATATGGGCGACACACTGCCAAACGGGAAAAGGAGGGTTTTTTGTCTAACCAATTCTATCACGGCAACAGTCGTTATCAGTGTCTAATGTAGACGTTTGATCTGCCACTAAATGTCCAATCAGGCTAAAGTCGTGCTTCAAATGGTCCCGCCCCATTTGGGGCGATTTCAGTCAGTTTAAAAATTGCCCAAAAAGTCTCTCATAGAAAATCTTTTTTTTGAAATATCATAGCTTTCAATACAATCTCTATGGGTTCCAGGAGGGCTTGCACTTACGCGCTTTTGTCATACTTAACTAAGAAAAGAGCGGATAGCAGCTTCAATCAATTCACATACTACTGTCAACATGACTGGCGTTCAGTGTTGGGAAGTGCGATCCAGTGTGGAATTGGTGGACGTTAGAAGAGGTGGATTATTTTCTTTTACCTTGTTGTCTTTGGAGGAAAAAAGTGTTGTAAAGAGACTTGGAACACTCCGTCCAATCGTTCTAATAACACAAACGGACAAACTACAAAAACGTTTTGTCTGACTTGGTTTAAAAGAAAGTATTGGCTAACGGCAGGTGTAGCCAAGAATTCGCTATTCTCTTTGTCATGCTTACATTTTGGAGGAGACACGACTTGGATCAAATAAGGAATTTTTGATATATAACATTTATCCCAAACAATTAGGAAACAATAATGTAGCACAAGTCACATTGGAAGTAGCGTAATGCTGTCAATGTTGGGAAAAGTTAAATGGGACAAAATAGGCTGAATGCACTGTGCTGTCTATTGAGCCAGACTTCAGCCAAAAATCACAGGATTTTAAAGACTTGGTGATTTCCCGGTATGCGTCCCAGAATGGACATTGATGTGAGCTTCTTCTCTTCAGATAAGGTAGGCCCATGCCTATAGACCTCTTAAAGACCATCACACGTTTCCTTTCCCTTTCCTGTCTACATATTGCCTGTTTTCTATACTTCTATAGTTTAGCTGTGTTTACTGTATTCCATTGACTTAAATGTAAATGGATGTGTTGATACAATGTGAAATTCTGATTGATGTATAATGCATTCTCCCCACACACACAATATCACCACCAGCCATCGCTGCAGTGGACACAAGAGGTATCACTGTATGAGGTAATCATCTAGCAACAACTTAACATTGTGTTGCTTTATGTACCCATTGAACGGGTCACCTTAATGATTATCAGAAAAACTGCCCCCCCGGATAATTTTTTCAGGGACCGCCACTGCCTACCACCTAACGCTACTCTCCTGTTTTGGTCTCATCACTACCAGACATGTTAAAGGATGATGCATCTTAAAAAGATGAGGAAGCAGCGAGCACAGACCACCACCATGCAGCGAGTTATGGAGGCTGGCAGCACTTGTTTAACGCAGCTAGGCACGGAGCCGGAGAAGGAAGAGTTTGACCGTCTCTGTGCATACTTTGGATACACCGGTTTTAGCCATACTGATGACTGTGTGCCAGAGGCGGTTGGCACACAACCTGGATTGAGCGGACAGGTGGCTCCTTAACCCCCATCACTACACCCTGCCCTCTGGATGTCGGTCGGAGCGAGGACTGGTCAGGATTTCACGATGAACCGTTTAACATCTGGGGGTGCTTCCTACATCTTTGCAGGGGGAGCTGCCAGCATCATCACGGTGTCACCAGATCTCAATCCACCTTTGGGTAGTGGTGGAACAGGAGATTCGCATCATGGATGTGCAGCCGACAAATCTGCAGCAACTGCGTGATGATGCAATAATGTCAATATGGACCAACATATCTGAAAATAAAAGCAGTTCTGAAGGCAAAAAAAGGTCCAACCCAGTTCTAGCAAGGTGTAACTAATGAAGTGGCCGGTGATTGTTATTAAATATTAAAGGATCACTCCACACCCCTAAACAGCTCAAAATCATTGTGCCGAGCATGTTTCAGACAGAGTTCCTAAAGACACTTCAGCGCATTCGGTAATTCTGAACTCGGCCACGGTAACTTTTGCAAAAACCTTCGGTGACGTCACACAACAAAATCACCAGTGTTAATATTTGTATAGAACACTATCAGAGTTACTTTAACACTCTCAGAGTTGATTTAACACTAATGACTTTGCTGTGCACTGCAACATTTTTGAAAATACCAAATGTTAGTTTTGAAGCAAGTCGATCTTTGAATCAAGTCAATAGGATAATAAAATGGGACAAATAAATATCAGGAAGTCAACAGAATGCATTCCCTGAATCTAGATGTCTTTTAAAAAGTTTCAAAAAGAGTTTGGATTTACCAAACACGCTGAGGTGTATTTAGTGACTGTTATGTCGGAAACATGACCGGCACAATGATTTTGAGCTGTTTAGGGGTCTGGAGTTTTCCTTTAACGTAGGCTACTGTCACGTATCTGCCTCCTGCTCCTCTACGGTGGTCTGAGTTGCCAGTCTACTATCCACCGGTCTGAATACTCCACGCCGGGATTCCAAGATGGCATGACCATTAAGCACCACTTTACACTCCTGATCACCTGATCACCACGCTCATTTACACCCTGAGTGTTGTTTGTTCCTTGTGCTTTATTGTACTGAGAGTATTATTGTTACTTCATGTTCGTGTCTTGTCTTTGATTGTCAAGGCTTTGTAAAGTATTGTATATTCGTTGTGTCACACACTTGTATCCAATCTCATTCCTCCCTTGAAAACATCACAGCTACTGTATTAATGTGTTAAGACAGCAGTCAGGCAATGACCTAATACAGAGTCTAGATTTTCAGATGCAAACTGCACACCACAACCATTAATTCTAGGCGAACCCAAGATCAGACCATAATAAAAATTCGGAACTGAGCAAACTGTGTTACTGTCATTGTTACACAGATCAAAGCATTTATCGTCCTGAAAAAACTCAGTCTCTCTCTATTCCTCTTTTTCTTCCATTCTTCCTGTCTTTATGCAATCTCCTGTGGGTAGTCTACTATATTTCTACCAGTAGCAGAACCATTAGTTCAATTCTGAAGATGTTTAAATGTACTTGGAATATAAGATGTATCCTGATTTTTCAATCCATGACAATTGAAACTGGAAATAAAGTTTAGCACTTTGAATTTCAAACGTCACTAAATGTAATATTAGTTCAGCTACCGCATATGTTGTGTAATTCACTGTAGTAATATAATACTAAAGTTTAAAAAACTTGAAGTAAATCATTTATTGAAAGTCTTATACCTGGTCTGTCTGTGGGAGAGGGTTGGCCAGGAGAAGCTTCAACATAAATGTTCTCCGATGAACTCTTCGGTTTTGAGTCGTCTGGGGATTCTGCTTCATCCACTGACACACATGCATAAAAAGA
>JACXGM010015127.1:0-21551 GCA_016801145.1 Umbra pygmaea | reverse complement strand
CTTTTGGTATTTAGTGTGTGTGTTTGCTTTCCTCCCTTGTTCGTCAATGTGCTCCTGTTACGTGTTCCTGCTTTATCTGTGGATTATGTTTTACGAAGCCCCACGTGGCAGTATTGATTTGTGTATAGAATAAAAAAGTACTATTTGAGTATTACAACCTTCGCACCTGTCTCTATCCATTCACCGGAGGAACGTGACATGTTGTCTCTGAGATTTGTTGTTGTCTCTGAGATTTCCAAAAGTTAAATCATAATCAAATGATAATCAGTTTGAGGGATAGACTAATTTACGCAGCAAAATATAATAAATAGTATAGAATACTGCACTTCCAAAGAATTACATTTTTGGGGAGGGTAAGTGGTGTTGTGAAAATATGAGGAGTTGTAATTTTTGTATGTCACCAAACAGCTCATTTTCCATGCTTCAAAATGAAACTTTGAAAAGGACAAGTCCAGAGTAAATTAAATTCTGGATATAGTATTTACAAACATTAACATAGATGATTTATTTCATATACAATTCTGTGCCTGCAAATGTATACAAAAACAATGGCTTCCATACATCGATCCTCCAGTCTCTGGACAAAGTAACAAATGTCAATGGTTCACAATACTGTCCGAAAGCTATATGCCCTATCTTGCTTCAGTAGGTACATACATAAATATAGTATCTCACAAAAGTGAGTACACCCCTCACATATTTGTAAATATATGATTATAACTTTTCATGTGACAACACTGAAGAAATTATACTCTGCTAAAATGTAAAGTAGTGAGTGTACAGCTTGTATAACAGTGTACTTTTTCTACAGTATTTAATGTCCGACATTCGGCACTCGGAAGTCGGCACGGGCAAAGATGTTTTGTCGTTACCGTGGAGCATTCGATTGTTTGAATATAAAACTATCTTTACCGCGGTGCAATACTGTGCCTGATGGGAGGTTTTGTTATTTAAGTTAAGTAGTCAACGTAAATAAGTCTCTAACTCAACACATTCACTATTGTTTCCAGACGTGACGCAAACCCAACTTTTATGTAACCCGGCTGTCCACCTTGGTCGCTGACCAAATAACACATAAATTCTTATACCCCACTACTTCCAACTTTTGGCATTTATGTACAAGTCAAGTATATGTATGCCCAAGTGAAGTATGAATGTATATACGAGTGAAGTAAATGTATATGCGAGTGAAGTATATATGTATGCACAAGTAAAGTATGTATGCATATGGGAGTGACGTATATATATGTATGTGCAAGTGAAGTATATATGCATATGCAAGTGAAGTATTTATGTATGTGCAAGTGAAGTATATATGTATGGGCATGTGCTTTGTACAAGTATATATGTATGTGCAAGTGAAGTATATCTGTATGTGCAAGTGTTTAGTACCAGTATATACCCACCTTAAGGATTATTAGGAACACCCGTTCAATTTCTCCTTCATATAATGATCTACTCAACCAATCACATGGCAGTTGCTTCAATGCATTTAGGGGTGTTGTCCTGGTCAAGACAATCTCCTGAACTCCAAACTAAATGTCAGAATGAGAAAGAAAGGTGATTTAAGCAATTTTAGGCGTGGCATGGTTGTTGGTGCCAGACGGGCCGGTCTGAGTATTTCACACAACCATTTCTAAGGTTTACAAAGACTGATGTGAAAAGGGAAAAACATCCAGTATGCGGCAGTTCTGTGGGCAAAAATGCCTTGTTGATGCTAGAGGTCAAAGGAGAATGGGCCAACTGCTTCAAGCTAAAAGAAGGGCAACTTTGACTGAAATAACCACTTGTTATCACCGAGGTATGCAGCAAAGCATTTGTGAAGCCACAACACGCATAACCTTGAGGCGGATGGGCTACAACAGCAGAACACCCCACCGGGTACCACTCATCTCCACTACAAATAGGAAAAAGAGGCTACAATTTGCAAGAGCACACCAAATTTGGACAGTTGAAGACTGTAAAAATGTTGCCTGGTCTGATGAGTCTCGATTTCTGTTGAGACATTCAGATGATTCAGAACATGGATCCATCATGCCTTGTGCAGGCTGGTGGTGGTGGTGCAATGGTTTGGGGGATGTTTTCTTGGCACACTTTAGGACCCTTAATGCCAATTGGGCATCGTTTAAATGCCACGGCCTAACTGAGCATTGTTTCTGACCATGTCCATCCCTTTATGGCCACCATGTACCCATCCTCTGACGGCTACTTCCAGCAGGATAATGCACCATGTCACAAAGCTCGAATTATTTCAAATTGGTTTCTTGAACATGACAATGAGTTCACTGTACTAAAATGGCCCCCCAGTCACCAGATCTCAACCCAACAGAGCATCTTTGGGATGTGGTGGAACGGGAGCTTCGTGCCCTGGATGAGCATCCCACTAATCTCCATCAACTGCAAGATGCTATCTTATCAATATGGGCCAACATTTCTAAAGAATGCTTTCAGCACCTCATTGAATCAATGCCATGTAGAATTAAGGCAGTTCTGAAGGTGAAAGGGGGTCAAACACAGTATTAGTATGGTTTTCCTAATAATCCTTTAGGTGAATGTATAGGTATGTGCAAGTGAAGTATATACACTCCAATGAACGCATTCAAAGCAGAAATATGCTAATTCCCTCATCTGATCAATAATATAATAAGAGCAGCCACATCTATTATCATTATAAAATGTCACATCACTTTTTTATTCAGTAAAGTTATAATGCAGTGTGGTCACAAATGTAGTAATGTATACTTTGAAAGTTATGTTATGGGTGTTTAACGACCCCCCCCAGGGGTTTCGTAAATATTTGTTTATGTTCTATGTATTTTGTTCATGTTGAGTTGCTCCGCTGTGTGTTCTAGTTTAGGTTTCTACCCTGCATGCATTGTTTTGCTTTCAGTTCCCACTACTCTCATCACATGTCTATGTTTACATATTTTCCCTGTTTTCCCATGTTTTCCCATGTTTTTTTAAATCAGTCCCTCATTATTTATTGTATTTAGGTTGTATGTTTTAGCCATTTCCCTGTCGGTCATTATTCCAATGTCAAGTACTGTAGGTATCTGTTGTATTTCGTGGTTGTAAATTTGCTGTTTGCTCATAGCCTCCGCCATGGTGGACTTTGGTTCCTTTCTCCTCAACTAAGCCTTTAGCTCCGCTCCTTCCTCCTGTGTCGACTGTGCTTCCACCTATGCCCATGCCTGCAACGCCTGCGTTCACGTCCATGCCAGTGTCTCCACCCTCTGTGTGTGTTACAGAGGGCATACTCGCTATGGAGATGTCAGCGGTCCTGTCTGTTGTAGAGCCTGTGCCCGGTGGAGTCCCCACTCCTCATTCAGTAGTGACAACACCGCAGTCCTCTATAGTGTGGTCAGTACTGCAGCCAGCGACAGGGCCCAATGCTGCAGCCAGGAGTGCTGGCCCCTGAGACCACCAGCACATCTTCACCACCAGTCAGAGAGGAGCTCCTGCTACTAGATGGGGAGTTCCCATCACCACCCTGGCCTGAAGAGCTCCCATTGCCTGAAAGGGAGCTCCAGCTACCGCAACCACCTGGTATGGAGGAGCTCCTGCTACTGACAGGGGAGCTCCAACTACCAGCACCACCGGGCAGGTAGAAGCTTCCGTTCCGGGGTGAGGATCTCCTCTTACCACCTCCTCCAGCATTCTTGGGTGCCAAGACCACCGGGTGGATACGACGGCAGCTGAGACCACCGGTGGGAGAGCCCTGGGGGTCCGTCTTCACCACAGCCGGTACCAGCGGCACCGTCATACCTGCCTGCCATGCCCCTACCACTGGTGCCAGCTGCCACTCCCCCTTCACAGGGGGTCTTTCATTCCTGGCTGCCATCGCTGCCACCTGAGGTGGGACGTGTGCCACCAAAACCTCCTTCCACCTTCACCGGTGATGGCCGAGGTCATCGGGTTATCCGCTTGGAAGGGGAATCTCTGTTGGAGTACCCCCGTTCTTATCGAGGGTCTGCTGCCCTATCTCCCTCTGCTTGTTGGCTGTGGCGGGGTCATCTGCCGGACTGTGGGGGGGGGCCTGCCCGTCGGGAGCCGGGCCTTTGGGGGGGTACTGTAACGACATATTTGTTTATGTTCCATTTATTGTGTTCATTTTTTGTTGCTCCGCTGTGTATCTTGTTTAGGTTTTCACCCTGTATGCATTGTTTTGGTTTCAGCTCCCGCTACTGTCATCACATGTTTATGTTCACATGTTTTCCCTCAGCCTATAGATTGTCAGGATTCTTAATCATATCACAGATGTTTTCAATAAGTCCCTCAATATGTATTTATTTAGTTTCTATGTTTTAGCCATTTCTGTCGGTCTTTATTCCAATGTCAAGTAGGTGTCTGTCGTGTTTCGTAATTGTATATTTGCTGTTTTGCCCATCAAGGCAGTATTTTGTTTATCGTGTGTTTATTTGCTAATAAACCACCCTTTCGCGCCTGTCTCTCCTTACACACTGCTTAATCGTGACAGGGAGTGATTAGTGTTGCAGCCCAACCTCCGGAGCATGCATGCCCCTTGTTGCTGGGAGTTCAAGGCTTCGAGCCCTTTCATTTAAATTATATTTCCGAAAATTCTGATAATCTCTTCCTCTTTGCTTTTCATCACACTCACTTTCAAAATATCAATAAAATGAAATCCCAGAAATGTAATGAAATTAACCAGCTGCCCTAAAATTTCCATTCCTGGCTCTGATAGGTACAGTAATTTAGCTAAATATTTTAAACATCAGCTATGGTTAAGGAGACTTGTAGATTCATCAATGTCTTATTCAGTTACATCTATGTTTCTAATGACAAAGATGTACCGGTAGTGTGGCTTTTTTGCTAGGCCAAATATTTTCCTTTTTAATTTTAACCATTATTATTTCTTTAACATTACACCTGTCCTGCATTTATTCTGAATCTTCTGAATTCTTATAATGTTCTTGTGATAACTCTGTGAGGTGGAAGATTGCTTTAACTTATGATTATGTTAAATGCCACTAACCCTTTAAAAAAATTCACATACCATTTCAAAATGATACCATGAAGAAATATTGGCTCACCCAGTTAACGACATTAACTAAACCCTACCAACCCAACATAGCCCTTAGAAAAGGGCTCTGAAAAAAAAAAAAACTATGACAAAGCAAAAATATTATCAGTTATTTCAAAGGCACCCCCTAAATGTACATTTAATGTAATTTTGCTCTTACCAGGCCGTACACAGTGGAAGACTGTAAAATCCTTGCCATAAATACACACCATTAGAGGCAGACCTGTGGCACTTTTAATGGCCAAAATGGAAAGCAAATAGAACAATTTTGAAAAGAAAAGAGGAAATCCATTATGAGAAGAAAAACTATTTTTTACCATATTAGCTGCAAAATATGCAGCTACCTCTACGGTCAGAGAGTGAAACATTCAACCGACTATAATATTATTGCCTTTTTCACTATTTAATTGTCCTCATTCACTTTAGCATTGCATTCTGCATCTGACTACAGGTTTGCCTCTGAAGCAAACCGCATGAGTGATATGGTCCTGATGCTGTATCAGGAATCGTTTGTTTGGAAACCAGGAGGCAGGTGCAGGGTTGTGATGGACACAATGTATTTTACTCACAACAAAACAATAGCATAACAACGCAAACAGAAAACAGCACTGAATGGAGATACAACTGATTTGACACTGAAAATAAAATGTGCGTCACTGCGCGAACCTAACCAAGTAGTAAATAAGTAACAAACAGTCATCTACTTAGCTGTATAGAACTGGAAACTAGAACTTGGACATAACAGCATAAGAGATGGTGACAAACATTGACAAAGTAATAATAACCAATGCAGGTGTCCTGGCAAACGTGAACTAAATACCCTCCTGATTATCATTAAGGTGCAGGTGCGCATAATGAAGGTGACCGGGAGCCAATAATGGGCTAGTAACAAGGAGAGTTTAAACATGGGGATGGGTGTGACAGGATACCGCTCTCGAGGACAAGCCAAAAGCAGGACCCTAATGACAAGATGCAGGCCAGAATGTCCGCCGAATAGGGGCGCCACCAAGATCGCTGGCCCCCCCACTGCCCCCACCAACAAAGATTTTTATTATACTTCCCTTTAATAACTGCTACCTGTACCAGTTTTAGTTCATACACATCAGATAATTAGTAACATTAGCTGTAAAATAACAAACCAAAGTATATGTGATTCCTTAACTCTTAAATTGACATCGTTTTCAACTAGCCTATATGTGTGGTGGCCTGGAGAAACCTTTCACATGGTGACTTTCTGAATACAAACTCTCCTGAATATAAATCTGTATGAATCACTCAGATGTCTTTATAACAACTGAAGTTACATCATTTTAAAATTCATGTGTCAAAAAATGGAGGGAGAAGGCATTAAAAGATTCCATTTTATTTCATTCAAATTATATCGGGATGCATGAGGAAACACCAACACTCAACATTTTCAAACAGATGGTCAATCTTTTAACTATTTTTAAACATTACCTGTAGATAATGGTTGCATTCAATTAATACTACTAGAACAAATTATTATACTATACTATAATATATTTAAATATATTGAAAAAGTGTCAAAACAATGTACATCATTGAAATTACCAACGGTTAACAAAACATATATGTCAAGGATACGAAAACACTTGGAGACAAATGCAGGTGCGGATGATGTCTTTACTTGTTCCAAAACGTACAGGTCCAGATTACACAACACAAAGCATATAGACAGTGAAATAAGTGACAAAGGGTAACACAGGCTCCAAAGCTTAAATACTCTCCTAACGAGGATGAGCTACAGCTGCGTCTAAACGTGGCTGTTCTATTAGCACCATAGAGAAGGCTAGACTTCCTAGGGAAGCCTTAGCAACTGAACAACCCGGACCATAAACAGAAAAGGCAGAACAAGGCAGTGTACTTTAATATTCCGGTGAGCGAGAGCGCCCGTACTGACGAGGCTCAGGGATGGACCTGACAATATACTGTGTTAAAAACATATATACTGTAGGGATGATAAAATACATTTTCAGTTTTAAGACAGGATATCTAGCTGATCCTGTAACTAACTGTTTCTGTTTACCCAAGCTTTAAAATGGCACATCACTCCATAGACCTGGACCAAATGCACACACCTTCCAGTAGCTGGCTGGTGAAATAGAAACTTGTAGCAAGCTAGCTACAGTAGGTCACGTGTCTTAATTCAAAAAATCTTATTTGCTCCAATAACAAATTGTTTGGGTCTGCTGCAGCATTCAAAAGACCAGGCGACATATGGTTTTGATTTAACATGGCTTGAAAATTTTGCTACCTAACATGTCCAAAAAACGTTTTCCATAAGTAATCTTAGATTATTGTTGTGTTTAGGGTGTAAACTATTCTAAATATAAAATGTCAATTGTTACAGAAAACACATTTTCAAAAATATTTTTTGCCTTATAGCCAACAATAACTAGGCGTGACATCCGACAGGTTCTCACAGACCACCACACATATACTACAACAGCAAAATAGAAGTCCTGAAAATCAGTTGTGACGTTGTAACACACGTTTTGGTGTGCTACCCCAATATTTTTAAACCCCCATGAAAAATGTCTGGGGGTGCCCCTGCCGCGGTAGGAACCCAGTTTTGCTCCTTGGATTCGTACCCCTGGCATGAAATGATGGTGAGATGCAATAGGAGACAATGGGCCCTATCGTGCACCCGGCGCAACGCAGCGCAAAGCCAGAACTGTTACATCCTGCCCAAGGTGGGCTGCTATGCAGTGACTTAGAGATGGACTCTATTGTGTTGATGTTATGTTTTGTCTCCCCCCTCTGTCCCTTTAGTGCCTTGCATGTGGTTTTCTTTTCTGCCTTCATCCTATGTTGGTCATGTGTTTTCTTTGATTCCTAGTAGTGTTAATTAGGTGCCAGGTGTTGTCCATTATCCCTCCTTTGTTCAGTATTTAGTTGGTGTGTTTCCTTTGTTCCCCTGTCAGTTCTTAACCCTGTTACGTGTGTCAGTAGATTCCAGTATAGGCTTTGTTAATTCCTGTTTTGCCCCACGAGGCAGTATTTACTTCTGAGTCCTGAATAAATACCATTCATTGTTGTTTCATATCCTTCACGCCAGTCTCTTTTTCCAAATACTTGGGAGTGCGTGACAAGAACACAAGTGTCTTAGCTAGTTTAAGGCCGACACAGTTGTCAATTTCCCATCCGGCGCTCGCATCTTTTAAATAGCAAATGCACCTGTGCCCATATTTGCTCAGTGGGCGTGCTGGTCTAACAGGGAGGTGTGTTCAGGATAATTCTGGGTGTATTGCTATCTTGAGGGATCGGAAAGTGATCCCGCCATTGACCAACAAAAACCTGGTCTAAAGTCGATGGCGCAGCATGTCATTGTTATTTTAACAGCAAATTAGTCAAATGCACTTAGGCGTATGCACAGCCTGTGCACTCTATGCTTGTTGCACACACACAGGGACGGCAGCAGCACACGAACATGCAAAAGATTAAAAATAAAAATTTTACAGTGCAAATCCGCGGTCATAATAGCAATGCACGAAAGGTACAAACGCACCTGGCTCTAAAAGGGAATGGGAGATGAATCTCTGATTGGTTTATTGCATTTTATGCACAAAACACACCTATGAATTAATGAAGACACTTAGTAGAACCCTTTTAGACCATTGGCCCTGCACATGGACCCTTTTTTCCACCGTCAAACTAGCAAAAGTGGATTTGGACACGCCCAAAACGCACCTGCGCCATGCGCTTCACGCCATGCGCTTAGACTGTTAAAATAGGGCCCAGAGAGTTGCAGATGGCAGGGGACTTTATTGATGCAATGTATAATTTTGAAAGGCCCTATAAATCAGGGCCCCAAGTTCTGGCAGGGCTGCTGCAAACTGAGATTCCTAGTGGAGAAGCACAATTGGTCCCCTGGCCTAAAGACTGCAGCCTGACATCGTGATATTCCGAAGTGATGCCTACCGTTACAGCCAGTTCATCCATGAAGGCGGCCCATACTTGAGAGGTCAATTGTGAGCCACAGTCTGACACAATGTCATCAGGAACCCAGTAGTGCAGTGGTCAGCAACTCCGGTCCTGGAGAGCAGTAACACTTAGAATTTTTGGTTTCTCTTTCTAATAAGGGATTGTTTCTACCTGGGAAAGCAGGTGATTGCAATTAACTAATAGGTAAAATAAAAAATCGGAATTGTTTCGGCCCTCCAGGCCCTGAGTTGCCTACCCCTGCTATAGTGTCTGAAGACGTGTAAAAATGGCCTCTGCTGTTTGTAGTTAGAGCCGTGGGTAGACCCGTGAAGGGGATAAGCCTGCATGACTTAGAGAAATGGTCCAAAACAACTACAACAGTTGTGTGACCCTTGGACGGAGGGAGAATGGTAATGAATTCCACCGGCAAATCTGTCCATGTTTGCCGTGGAATGGGTAGGGGCTGCTACTTACCGTAGGGAAGGTCTCAGTGTGTCCTGCATCTTGCGCAGATGGAACAAGACATCACATAACGGCAGACATCTGAGACCATGGTGGGCCACCAGTGTTTTGCCACAGGTACATATACACTGCCAGTAGGACAAGCAGGTGGGGCGGAGTCTCTCACCTTTCCGTGACCAATGTCTCCGTCATCATCCCAAATGACAGGTGCTGTAACGACTTCACCTCCTGTTCCCACCTTGTGATCGTTGTTGCCAGTCAACTGATCACTGATCACCCCAACACCCAGTGGAAGCATAATTCAACGCACCCTAGCCAATCCTACACAACTGCACACCTTCACCAATCATCACTCTTATTTAAGTACCAATGGGAGCACTCATCATTGAGCATTATTGTCTTGGTGTGTTGTTGTGCCATTGTGTGTAGCTTATTGCTTTGTTATGTATGTTACTACAGTGTTTTGGATATTTGTGGATATCTTCACTATTATATTATTTGTTTTGCCTGCATCTGCCTCCTGTTACCCACATACCAGATGCATTACAGACGCCACAATCCTGGAGGGGAGATGATGGGTAGAAAGTCCTAAGGTTTTTCCTCAGCTTCATGGAGACATGAGAGCGCATCTGCTTTTGTGTATTTGGAGCCGGGATGGTAGGACAACATATAATTGAACCATGCAAAAAACATAGCCCACCTGGCTTGACGTGGATTGAGACGCCTTGTCGTTTTGATGCACTCAAGGTTCATGTGGTCTGTTCAGACCACAAAGGGGTGTTTGACACCATCGAGTGAGTGCCTCCTGTAACGTTGAACATTTCTGCCCCACACTAACACTCACTTCCTATCACCAGTATTGCTCCTGAACCCAACAGCCATGAATGCACCCCAGTCAGAAGATCACAATCACCGGAATACTGAGCACCTGTTGTCACTCTGGTCTGTATACAAGCACACACTACTCATTCCCTCTCCGCGAGGTATTGTACATTTTCTGTACTACTGAGCATTTACTATCATTACTTGTGATTACTGTTTCTGGTCTGACCTTCTTTGTATTACGGATATTGGATTTTGGATTTGCCCTTGGTACCTTTGCTTAGATCTTGTTCTAACCGTTCTGTGTATGTTTGATCTGTCTGAGAACCCGAGCCCGTGTACCGACCCTGCTAGTCTGAAAACCTGTTGTGTATCGACCTTGCCTGTCGAAGAGCCTTCCTATATAACGACCTTGCCTGTCTGAGAGCCTTCTGGAGTACCGACATTGCCTGAGAGAGAAACCACTACCTTGTACCGATCCAGCCTGTTCCAGACCTAGGTTAGAATTTCCTCTTTCCTTACATATAATATTGAGAATTCTGCCCAGTATACTGCTTCTCATATTTATATTGAATAAATACATTTTGTGGTACACTTACTGTGCAGACCTGATTCGTTACACCTCCATTCATTTAGTGCCTTCATAATCACCAGCAGTTCCTGGTCTCCCACATCATAGTTCTGTTCTTCCACTGATCATTTTCTGAAATACAAAGGGCCAGCAGTAATTGGCAAATCCAAGGAATTTAACATATACAGGTACTTGCCACTCCGGAATTGCCTTAAACTTGTTTGCCTCCATCTAAACCCCAGAACGTTTCAGCCTATAACCCAGGAAGGAGACAGCTGGCTGGTGAGACACTTCTTGACCTCGGGATAGAGATGGTTAATGACTAGACACTGCAACACAGCTCTCAACTGGTGGTCATGATGATCGTAGGTTGTGGAGTAAATAATGATGTTTTCTATGTACACCACAAACCCACTACCAAGCATGTCCCAGAATAGTTCAGTAATCGTTACTTTATTAGCCTGAAACACGGCTGTGGGGCTGAACCCGGTCTTCCACTTGTTCCCCTCACATATGCAGACCATGTTGAAATCACTGTGTAAATCCAGCTTCGTAAACCACTTCGCTCTGTGCATGAGTTCTAAAGTGGAGGAGATGAGTATCAACGGATATCGGGTACTTTGTTGCAGCATTTAAGGTCCTGTATTCTATGCAGGACGTAGTCCTCCGTTTTTCTTTACAGAGAAAAAACTGGAGGATGGGGATAATGAGGATGTTCTTATGAAGCCCTGTCATAATGCCTCCCAACATACACCTCCATGGCCTCTGTTTCAGTGAAAGACAGAGGGTATATGTGGCTCTGGGGAAGTGCATTACCAGGCAGGAGATTGATTGCACAGTCCCAAGGACGATGAGCGGGACAACTGGTGGCTCAGACCTTGTAGAAAGCCTCAGGAAGTTCCTTGTATTTTGGAGGGATCCAGTCTGTGATGGAACACTCCAGGCTCTCACCTGACATCAACTCTAGTGACACCGACAGACACCTCCCCTCACACTAACGACCACTTCTTGATCTTCCTCTCGGGCCACGAAATCATAGGATTGTGAGTAAACAGCCATGGCAGGCATATCACAATAGGATGAGCAGGTGAAGTCATAACAACAAACAACAGGTGTTCATGATGCATGCAATTCACCGTAACCTGAAGAGGGGCTGTGGTGTGCGTAACGCACCCTACTCCTAATGAGCGACTGTCCAGAGCCAGGATGGACACAGGGCTTCACAGCATCTGTATGGTGATGCGGAGGAACCGGTCAACCACAGGGTGCAGTGGAGACAATGACGATGTTGAGAAGTATATTCTATATAATCATGTTTAAATACAGTTTGAACAGTTTAGAGTGGTATTACTAGATGAGAGAGTTGTATAGCTATAGTTTGGACCTGTTGTACGATTCTAACTGTACGTACACACCACCACAGACTTGAGCTTCCAAAGATACCAGAACTCATTCATTTTCAATGGAAGCCAGCTTCTCTCAGCTGCAAGGACCGGCAAAATCAGTCTGCGTCGCGTTTTGGGCATTTTGGGCGTGTTGAGCGACCAGAGCGTCAAGTAGAAAAGTTTAAGTTTGTTCAACTTTATGGTAATGAGCTATGACGCGGTTCAGCGGCTAACGACAAGCAACCAATCGAAATATAGACATCCTTTGATGACGGTCCTGGAGTGTGTCATGAACCAAACTCTCAGAGTCCGACATCGACGTCTTCTGCGCAAATACAATAAAGCAGCACCAAACACAACAACTTCCCGATGATCCATAATGATCCAGTGATACACATATGAGGATGAGTTCAACTCTTAATGGAAATATGTTCCCTCGATTTAAGCGGGAATGCAATTCATTTGCTCACGATATATTTAAGGCTACGTATGCTAGTCCTGCCCTATTATTTACAGTCTGATCATACCACGTCAGAGCGGCCAAAGCGCCCAAAGCGTCTAAAGCTTCCCTATACGTTTTTGACAAGCGTCCTTGACAGGGCATCCATAGCTTCTTTGGAAGCTCAAGTCTGTGGCGGTGTGTACGTACAGTAAGACAGGGAGAAGATTCAGGTTCAAGCCAGATAGGACTTTCCTTTAGGATAGGGGTAGTTGGTCACTATGACTAAGACAAGGAAGCAAGGCCAAGCAAGTGACATAGGACAGAGAGAGAGCCCTCTACAGTTCTTATATTATAACATCAGCATAAGCATTAGCTTAGGACTTATAGTTTATAACTCTGTTATATATTAGACTGCGTATAACTATCTATTGTAGGTTAGACTGCAATTCCATCACAGGTCTAATACATATGGATGCCATTCAGACTAATAGAACAGGACATTTTACTGACAGGACATTAGACAGATAAGGGTTACTAAGTTATTCGGATAACAGCTAGCAAGTAGTTACAGTATGTAGTATGGAACATATATGTATGGCCTGAAAAAATAAAAGATAGGGAACCCACGTAGGAAGATAGGGAACCCACGTAGGCAGTGAACAACAACCCCACATGTATATAGCTCAGCTCCATATGATAATTCGGGGCATTTGCCACAACACATCTTAATGCCTTGTTATGAGATGACCCTATATCCATAACAAGGAGAACTTTATTAAAGCATTCTGTTATCAACCACTACCTGGAACCATCATTATAACAAAGATCTTACCAAGCTTGTAATTACCTTTTAACAACGATGAGCAATGTTGAGGGCACCCACGTGCACTCAGAAGGCCATCCAACCGAACAGCCATAGTAATCAGTTGGTCCAAGGAAAGGGCCACATCCCTGCAGGCTAACTCAGTCTGAACATCCTCACGGAGTCCATGGTGAAACAGGGTTATGAATGCAGTCTCGTTCTAAATGCATCTTGCAGCAGCTGTCCAGAATGCAAGGGCGTATTCCGCTGCCATCTGAGAACCTTGATGAAGCTGAAGCAGGCACTCAAATGTCAAACACTGAACACAGTAAAGTCATGGAATTGGTGTAGGAGGACACCACAGGTCCTGCTCTCTCCCAGACCACTGTATCCCACTCAGGCACCCTTCCCATGAGAACGGAAATTATTGTTGCCAGTTTAGATTGGTCTGAGTCGATGTGACCCAAGCGACGGGCAAAAAAACAAGTCACATTAAAGCAGGAAGCTGCAACATTTAGTAGGGTTGCTGTCAAACCGCTCCAGTAACGATAGGTGGACCTGACCAAATGGACTCCATTGACTCTAGGCATCTCAAAGCCTGCAGTACTTCCTCCATTGCTGAGCTCAAATTGAAAGCTTGTGGTGATCCTAATGTAGCAGGCATTAGAGATTGCTTACGCCCGCCGATAGTCCAGGCGTTCCTGCTGCTTCCATGATTTTGGGCACATACCAGTTTTCCTTACTCAAACATATTCTGAGCGCATTATGATTGGGTCATTCAAATACCCAATCAAAATGTAGAGGAGGCAGAGAGGAGGCAGGATTTCAGGAGCATTTTAAACCGCTTTCCAAATTGTTATGCAAATTTGAATTGTCATAAACATTATATTTTTTTTTTTCTCAGACACTTGTGATAATTAGTTTGCCAGGAAGCCCAATTAAAGGAAAATCACTTAAGAAGGATGTTCCACATTATTAAGCAGGCCACAGGTTTCAAGCAATACGGGAAAGAAAAAGGATCTTTCTGCTGCGGAAAAGTGTCAAATAGTGCAATGCCTTGGACAAGGTATGAAAACATTCAATATTTCACAAAAACTTAAGCCTTATCGCCGTACTGTGAAGAGATTTGTGGCTGATTTAGAGAACAGACGGGTTTGTGCAGATGAGGAAGGTTACTGTCAGACAAATTCATCGAATTAAGAGGGCAGCTGCTAAAATGGCATTACAAAGCAGCAAACAGGTATTTGAAGCTGCTGGTGCCTCTTGAGTCCCACGAACCTAAAGGTGTAGGATCCTCCAGAGGCTTGCAGTTATGCATAAACGTATTATTCGGCCACCCCTAATGAATGCTCACCAGCAGAAATGGTTGCAGTGGGCCCAAAAATAAATAAAGACAGTTTTCAAACAGTCTTGTTTACAGATGCAACATTGGATGGTCCAGATGGATGGAGTAGTGGATGGTTGGTGGATGGCCACCGTGTCCCAATAAGGTTGCGATGTCAGCAAGAAGTTAGCAGTGTCATGTTTTGGGCCGGAATCATGGGGAGAGAGCTGCTAGTCCCCTTTAGGTTCCCTGAAGGTGTGAAAATGACCTCGGCAAAGTATATAGAGTTTCTGACTGACCACTTTCTTCCATGGTACAAAAAGAACTGTGCCTTCCATAGAAAAATCATCTTCATGCATGACAATGCACCATATCATGCTGCAAAGAATTCCTCTGTGTCATTGGCTGCTTTGGGCATAACAGCAGAGAAACTCATGATGTGGCCCCGATCCTCATCTGACCTCAACCCTTGAGAACCTTTGGAGCATCCTCAAGCAAAAGTTTGATTAGGGTGGGAGGCAGTTTGCATCAAAACAGCAAATCTGGGAGGCTATTCTGACATCCTGCAAAGAAATTCATGCAGAAACTCTTCATTAACTCACAAGTTCAATGGATGCAAGAATTTTGAAGGTGAAGAAGGGGTCCTATGTTAACATGTAACTTACCCAGTTAAGATGTGTAGCTTTTGATTTCAGTAAATATGACCTCCTAATGCTGCAAACTCAACAAATGACCATTTTCAGTTCTTTACAACCTTTTAAATGTTTTGAAACTGTTTTGCATAATAATTTGGAACAGTGCATTTTGAGGTTTTAAAAAAAAATAAAATACTGTTTTCAATTGGGTGGTTTGTTCAAAGAAATTCGACTTATATCTTAATGGTTGGTGACTTAAAAATTATACTGACTGTTATCTGCATTGCCTATTTAGGAAAATTCAGTGTAAAATATAAATTGCATAATAATTTGGAACGCAGTGTAGATATGTTATCAGAGGGATGCAGGAATTGTGGTTATACCCTCTGACTAGTAACCTTGAGGTTGCCAGAACAAATCCCAAGCTGGCATTGGAAACAGTTAAAAAAAATGTAATACTCAGAAAATATAACTAAATGCATATTAGCTGCAAATTTCATGGGTATTGATACGTTAAAATTAAGGTTAGGTTAAGGTTAGACTGAAATAATAGCATAACTGTAATGATGACTCCCAGAATTGGTTAATAAAGATAATGAGGTTTATTTTGTTCAAGAAATGCAGGGTGATAAGGGCTATGTATTGTTACCAAAATCCAGACAGTCAGACAGGCAGAGTTCCATAAACAAATCCATGCAGTCAGACAGGCAGAGTTCCATACACAAATTTAGGAAATAAGACAGGCAGAGTTCGGTACACTAATCAGGTTATCAGACAGGCAGAATATTCGGAAACCAGGCAGAATAGATCAAGTGAAGGTACAAGGGTAAATACAAGACAAAATACATAATACACAATGCAGGGGTCAGGCCAGAATAACAATCCAAGAATATATGCTCAGTAGGAAGAAAACAATTACTTACAATACCTCGCAAAGAGGCAATGGTGTGTGTAAGCCTTAAATATAGACTGGGTGAGAGCAGGTGTACAGAGTTTGGGTGATTGAGTCCGAGTTATGGGAATTGTAGTTCTGAGCAGTCTAGGATAGGGAAGTTGTAGTCCTCAGGGAAGGGGAACTTGGGAAAGTTACAATAACAATGCAAACAGAAAACAGCACTGAATAGCGATATGACTAATTTAAAACTGAAAATAAAACGTGTGTCACTGTGAAAACCTAACCAAGTAACTAACAGTTGTCTACTTAGCTGTATAGAGCTGGAAGCTTAAACTAGGACAGGGTTGGCCAGCCCTGAATTAGTTTGTACCTTTCGCGCACTGCCATTATGACGGCGGATGTGCACTGTAACATTTTTATTTGTAATATTTTGCATGTTCGTGTGCTGTTGTGCTTCCCTGTGTGTGTCCAACAAGCATAGTGTGCACGCACTGTGCACACGCCTAGGTGCATTTGACTAATTTGCTGTAAAAAAAAACAATGACATGCTGCACCATTGACTTTAGACCAGGATTTTGTTGGTCAATGGCGCGATCACTTTCCGATGCCTCAAAATAGTAATACACCCAGAATTATCCTGAACACACCTCCCTGTTAGACCAGCACACCCATGGAGCAAATATGGGCACAGGCGCATTTGCTATTTAAACGATGCGGGCGCCTGACGGGAAATTGACAACTGCGTCTGTTTTAAACTAGCAAAGTTTGGGCTTTGTGCGACATTGCACCTGGTGCAAGATTGGGCCCCATAAGAGATGGCAACATACGTTGACCAAGCAATAATAACCAACATGTGTGTTCTGGCAAACTTGAACTAATTACCCTCCTGATTATCATGACACACAGGTGCACATAATGAAGGTGTCTAGGAGTCAATAATTATGTCCTACACCTGCCCCCTCAGATTTTTGAGCCAAGTGGATTTTCTTTTTAATATCTGTATTTGTGGGCACATGTTTGCGTGTGTTGTGCACACTGTGCCCCCTTAAAAAACATAGGTGCATAACGCTTCTGTGTGCTGGTCCATCTTTGATATAAATGATCCATTGAAGGCTTTCCTTTTGTGTGTAACAAATCATTGAATAGAGCAGGGAATCATTATTCCATATAAATCACTTTTTCATTTGTATATAATATACAGCTCTAAATGCTTTTTACATACTCAACAGTTGCTCAGGATTGAGGTATCTTGCAGTGGTTCCATGCTGCCATCTAGAGTAGCTTTGTTCTCAGTATTTTATTACAGTATTCCCAGATTATACGAGATAGCAATACAACAAAAACACATATCAGTGTCAATAAGAGAAACTACTGTATAAGCACATGGTTATCTAGATTTCATTCCTAAGGTCTCTGGTTTCCACGTGGAGAATACTTTCTACTTATAAACAGCCTCTGTATTTTACAAAGTAGGATGTAAAACACAATTAGATTTACATTTCTGGTGTGGGCTACTGTTAACTGATTGAAACTGTTTACTAGAGTCTTAAAACTTCATTCATTGCTAATATATTTTTTGTATCAGCCTATAATGTATTGTCAAAAGGTTCTCTTCTTGAATACAGATGGTGAATAGAACTAAACATACTAGTAGTACTAACTACTAAAACAACAAAAGGCTTCAAGATTGTTTTTCCAAATGCAATGATAGATATCAAACTCCAGACATGTACTCACAGTAAACTTGCAAAACTCGCAAAGAACTCAAGACGTGTATTCACAGGACTTTTGCAACACTTGCAATGAACTCTTGACTTGTTTTCACCGGAAACTCAAAATTATCACAATGAAGAACTTGCAGCATGAAATTAATGAGCAAGAACAAATAAACTGGGATAGACTATATAAAGACAATAATGACTAAAGGGTAACCAGGTGTGAGTAATGAAGACAGGACCAACAAGCACAGGAAGTCCATATATGCAGGTGAGAGATAATGTCTGGGCGATAATGACAACCAGGAGTGGAGTACAAACAAATAATAAAACAGAAAGACATAGGGGAAAACCGTGACACCTATTCATGATATTTAGCTGAGTGCCTAGCTAACTTTTGGCTTGTTTGGTTTTGGCTAAAGTTAACTTATGGTATGAATGATTTTAATGTAATGAATAGTAGTTTTTATGACTATATACAAATTTAATATATACAAAAGTATGGGTTGAATTGGACATTGTACAGTAATCTTTTATGTGATGTTCAGAAGTTTTAATGAGTAGGAGTTTTGTTGATGTTGGTGGAAATGTGAATGAAAAACCAGCCCCTGGAGTGATCTAGCCAAGAAAAGTAATGAGATGGATTGTATATTTAACTGGTTACAGGAAGTGGACAGTCAGTTGTCTGATGGATATTGCTGTTTGGAAAACCTGCAACACGCAGAGACACACAAACAGACACATGATGAGGCCGATAATGTAATGCCTGATGCACTAGACCAGTGAACTTGCTTTTCCTAAGTCAGTCATGCCTATGACATCCACATATTCTGAGAGCACAAATGGTCAATATAATTTTGATGGCAGAAATCATTGTGCATTTTTTAGGTGTTTAAAAACCCATAGAGTAAATCAAAGTGTAAGTACTTTTTCATGTTTAATTAATTAATTTTTTGTTTCCTTCATAGTTTGTCTTGTTTCATTCAGTGTATTTTATTTGATTCAAAGATGTGTTCATTTCAGTGATGTTCTGACATACTGTATGGTCTTTTTTTCAGGATTTCATTAGTCAGAATTGTACAAGACCTACGAGGATCAGGAAAAGGTTTGACAGGTGCATCGGACCGGGAGCGCATGTGTCAATCCTGGCCAATGTGCATTCTATTTTGGGCACTCTGTAATAGCTTGACGGGTAAAGCTTTCACACTTTTTAATGATCATACTTCTCGTCCCACGCTTGAATCTGAGATCTTTTTTTAGATGTAAGGGTCAATGTCCCTTGGTGTGTTCACATCATTATTAATTTAACTTTTAAGAAATTCACTTTTAAATTCGGAAAAAAAACACTACCCAGATGCAAGCTTCAAATATTTAATACTTAATACTAATATGGTTAATGTCCACTACCAGAGGTGTCATGCCCTTTGAAATTGAGGGGGCACGAACTAACTAGGAAGGACCATATAAGGAGGTAAGCAGAGATGTCAGCCAGGCATGAATGGATGTGTGGTCACATGGGTGTCAACAACATAACATTATGACCACCTGCCTAATATTGTGTAGGTCCCTGCCTAATATTTTGCTGCCAAAACAGCAGCCCCATATGCAACAGACTGATGCACTGTGTATTCTGACACCTTTCTATCTGAACCAGCCTTAACTTCTTCAGCAATTTGAGCTACTGTAGCTTGTCTGTTATATCTGACCACATGGGCCAGCCTTCGCTCCCCACATGCATCAAGGAGCCTTGGCTGCTTTTCCTTTCTTGGACCACTTTTAATGAGTACTAACCACTGCAGACCGGGAACATCCCACAAAAGCTGCACTTTTGGACAAGCTCTTGCCCAGTCATCGAGCCATCACAATTTGGCCCTTGTCAAAGTCACCTAAATCCTTATGCTTGCCAATTTTTCCTGCTTCTTCATTTTGTCCTCAAAGTTGATGTGTTAGAAGCAGGATAAATGGGCGTGCATAAGGATTTGAGTGACTTTGACAAGTGTCAGAGTATGTTAGATATTGACAAGGGTTATGAAATATTTTGTGGATGAAGGACTTTGGAATTAAATGATTAGGAGCAGAAAAATGAGGCTGTCAGCTGTCAGGATGTATCACTGGTTCAGTCGAAGAGTGGGTTGCGTGGAATTGCTCAATACAAGTTCTGCTCCTTATATGCAGCAGTGCTGGTGGCTGGAGGGGAGATGGTTGAGAAACAGGGACGAGTGCACACACAGAAGCACAAACATGAGCATCAAACAAGACAGCCACCATTCACTGAACCAGCCTCATAAAATAGCCAAATATGTTGCTTGAATTTATTTGTGTCTATTTGGGAAAGTAACAGTCTGTGCACAGGGCAGGCCACAATGCTTCCTTCAAAGTGATTTTCAAATAGTAACATGGGGTTCTAGCACTCAAAATGCGTTATATTGTGTAGAAAGCAATCCTTTATTAGATGGTTTTACCAGTACATACCAAACGTTCTAGTACCAAGCTCTGTTATCTCTATTTTTCTTCTTTGCAGCCTCTTGAAGGCCTATTGAACACATTTTTATTATGTAATGTATTTTGAGTAATCACTATATTTGTAACTGAGTATCTGTCAATGCTGTGAATTTGTATATTTTCAAAAACAGCTCAAAACAAAACAGTTTTTTGCATATTGAATTATAATTTAGATATAACAGGTTATGTTGAAGAAACATTCAAAGTTATTACTCTACCTTATTCATACTGTAAATACAGCACATTTTCATTTAACGTACAGAAAGAATAGAAGATGTACTACAATACAATAAGTTCATATTGTTGATCATCTTGTTATAAATTCAACTTGCTGTTTCCCTCAGAGGCTGTACATGTTTTTTTGCATGGGGTTGGCCAGTTTGAAAATATATGAAAATAGGTTATAGATGTTTCTTTCTTTCTATACCCGACCAAGTAAATGGAAAGTAATAAAGTTTACCCAAGAACTATAGGTACAGCTATTATTTGTGCCAAAAATCCAGATGAAAAACAAAAATAAAAGACAATAATAGTAACTAAATCAATGGTGACCTGAAAATTTCAAAAGTAGTAGATACATTGTTTGAGTGAAGCCTCTGTTTGATTCTAGATATGGCCATGATAACTAAAAACAGGAATGAATCAGAAATGAATAATATAAATGATTAAAAGAAATTCATCATTGCGGGTTGCTGGGAGGAAAACTCTGACTGTTGTTTGTGCATATGCACCAAACAGGAGTTCAGAGTATTCGGCCTTCTTGGAGACCTTGAATGGAGTCCTGTATGGGGCTCCAGTTGGGGATTCCATAGAGACACATGGAGAGGCGTGATTGGGAAGAACGGCCTCCCTGATCTAAACCCGAGTGGTTGTTTGTTGTTGGACTTCTGTGCTAGTCATGGATTGTCTATAACGAACACCATGTTCGAACATAGGGATGCTCATAAGTGTACTTGGTACCAGAGCACCCTAGGCCGAAGGTCAATGATCGATTTTATAATCGTTTCATC